>OX393554.1:63879392-63919392 GCA_947650365.1 Chamaelirium japonicum
ACACTACGGCGGCTTTATTATTGTGGTGATTGTATTTCTCAAAAAAATATTGTTTAGCTAAGACAGACACGATCACTAGATAATCCAAATCACACATGTAATTCACATGAGAAGAAACAAGATGCAAACACGGATCACCACACACCCAGAGAGAGAGAGAGAGAGAGAGAGAGAGAGAGAGAGAGAGAGAGAGAGAGAGAGAGAGAGAGAGAGAGAGAGAGAGAGAGAGAGAGAGAGAGAGAGAGAGAGAGAGAGAGAGAGAGAGAGAGCAAAGATGTTTACGTTCTCCCTTCATATCCGATTCCACTATGCTTTGAAACAATGCAGCAATCGCTCTTACAAGAGTTCCTCTTTCACCCTCACAATTCCTTTAGGGTTTCACAAACCGTAATCTTTCTTGTTTTTTTATTTTCATAAAAGTTCACTTAAAAGTCTTACAAAATGTGCCGACAAAACCCCCTTATACATTGAGTATAAGTCCACAACTCATATAGACCTGAACCCCAAGTTAAGTTTCAGCTTTAAAACTAGTCAACAAAGACCAAATCCCGCACGACATGTCGACTGGTGCGCACCGGCCATCAGTGTCTGGGTGGTGTGCACAGGTGCAGTTCCAGCCCCCCGATGCTCCTCTGAGAGTGCAATGCACCCCACGTGGTGCCATTTGCAACACCAAGCCCTCCGATGCTTCTTCGCTACTTTGCTATGGTTCTGACTTCTCGTAGGCTTTGTGCTCTTTACCTTGCTTGTTCTTGGATTTCATGCGATAACTCACACTCAGGCTCCACTTACTTAACAATCTCCCACTTGGAGACTGAGGGTGAAACTCTTCTGAGCGCTCCCACTTAGTCTACTTCCTTTGTGTTGGAGTGATATAAAATGTATGTGGGTTTGGCCTATTAGTCTCTTATGTATTTGGCCTAATATGGGCTTATATATAAAGTGAGGAGGGTTAGGAGCTGGTCTCAACCTTTTCTCTTTACTCCATCTTCCCACTCTTTAATCCTAACTCTAACATGGTATCAGATCATTGATACATGTGATGGGTCGTCACTGTCACCATCGGCGTCAACGTTGTTGCTACATCACAATAGAACGTGGGACCTTAACTCTCAGAAAAATGAGTGGTTGGGTGACGATGGGTGTATGTCATCAAATACCATGCAAATGGGTAGGTGGATCAGATGAAGGTACGGTTAGTTGCAAAAGGATTTACCCAAATCTTTGGGGTCGACTTCTTCGACACTTATTCACCGGTCACTCGTCTCAATTTCGTGCGAATTCTTCTCTCCATTGCAACGTGTTTTGCATGGGGCCTCCATCAACTAGATGTGAAAAATGTGTTCCTTCATGGCGATCTCCATAAAGAGATATATAGGGCCCAACCCCCGGGATATACAAGTGCCACCAATCCACACTGTTACGAAGAGAGAGGGAGAGAGAATAGGTTTGGGGAGAAAAACTCCTTGTATTATCTCATCAATCTCATTGTTGTTACATAAGACTACCCTCTATTTATATAGAGAGAGAACGAACACCATTACATTACCACAACCGAGGTGGGAATAATAGAATACTAACACACTACATCTAATACCCCCCGTCAAACTGATGTAATGTATAAACCAACATCAGTTTGCTTAATAAAAGAAAGAAGAAAGAAAAAAAAAACATCAAATAACCCATTCTTTTATACTGTAAAGTAAAGGTAGTGCCAAAGCGACCTGTAAGCAAGTCATCCTGGAAACCCGATTGATATGCAAGCAGGACAATCGGGGGAACCCGGCCAACCTGTAAGCAGGTCAATCGGGAGAACCCGGCCAACATGTAAGCAGGTCAACCGGAAGAATTGACAATCATCACTAAGGATCAGAGCGGAGGAAGCCGATGGTGATGAAAACCGGCAATAAAGGAGGCCGAAAGGAGAGAGATCGGCTAAGAAAAGATGTGAATGCGTGATACCTCATAGAAGGTAAGCACCCGGCCGAAGCAAGTACTTGACACGTCTTAGAAGATCTCAATCATCACAAACAAAGAAGAATAAGAAAATGAAGAGTCGTAGCTCTGATAGGGTCACATGACCAAGGAAAGGAAGTGGATCCGAAAGCCGACGCAAGAATGACCGGAGCGAGAGAGGATCTAAAAGGCGGCACAAGACAAGTGTGACCGGAACGAGAGAGGATCCAAAAGCCGGCACAAGACAAGTATGACCGGAACTAGAGAGGATCCAAAAAGTCAGCACAAGACAAGTGTGACCGGAACGAGAGAGGATTCAAAAGCCGGCACAAGACAAGTGTGACCGAAACTAGAGAGGATCCAAAAAGCCGGCACAAGACAAGTGTGATCGGAACGAGAGAGGATCCAAAAGCCAGCACAAGACAAGTGTGACCGGAACTAGAGAGAATCCAAAAAACTGGCACAAATATGACCGGAGAGAGAGAGAGGATTCAAGGGTGCAAGGCAGACCGGTAGGGCACACAGCGCAAAAGTACCAAGGAAGCGCAAGGGCATAGAGCGCGAGGCGGGAGGGTAGGCGAATCGACAAAGCGCAAGGCATAGGGTGCAAGACGGGCTGACAAAGCGCAAGGCGCAACGGACGGCGGGCGCGGGACATCAAGGTGGCCGGATCAAGCGGCTTAAGGCTCCAACAGCGAGCAAGACAGGAGCGGGTGCATAGAAGGGCTGGATCCGGGTGGCGCAAAGGTCCAGGTGAAAGAGGGTCGGATCGGGTGCAAGGCATACAAGGACCGTGCTGGGTCGGATCGGGTGTAGGGCATAGCGCAGAGTCACGGGCTCAAAAAGGTTGATCAGGTTTTTAGGAGAGATCAGATCGGGTGTAAAGCATAGCTGTAGCATCGTAAAGCACAGCCATCCGATTTGAATCGGATGGCTATGATCACTTATATAGAGAGATAAGTGAATAAAAGAGGGTCGAGGGAGAAAAGGGGGAGAGAGAGAGAGAGAGAGAGAGAGAGAGAGAGAAATCCGGCTAGGTATAGAGAGAGAAATCAGGGAGAGAGCGAGAGAGAGAGTCGGAGACGGGAGAGAGAGATTTGGGATGTGAGAGAGAAGATTGGAGGCTCTGCAGGCACAGGGAACGGTGGGCCGGCGAGCGCAGGGAACGGCGGGATTGAGCTCGAGGCTGGCAGAGAGCAGGCGGTCGACGACAGGGGGGATCGGAGACGGTGAGGCAAATCCGGGCGGGTGGAGGTAGATCCGGGCGGCTAAATCTGGAGCATAGATGACAGGTGGTGGTCGACCGGACGGTACGCAAGGGCAAGGCCGGCGGGCGCTGGGGTGGCGATACCGGCGGGCGCAGAGAGACGAGGCCAACAGGCGCAGAGGGACGAGGCCGGCGGATGCAGGGCGGACAGTGGGCTGCTGGCGCAAGCAGTGCGCAGGGCCAGGCTTGGCGGCTTGCACTCAGGGCCGGCGGGCGCGGCGCAGGGCCGGGATCAGGCGTGGTGCAGGGCAATGGCGGGACCAGCGCGGGAGGCTGAACTGCAGGTGGCCGGAGTCCGGCGTGTGCGATTCGACGAGGCAGGTCGACCGGCACGTCGGATCTGGGGGAGGAAACCGGATAAGAACGACAGGCGGCCGGAGGCTAAGGGTGGCAGGCCGGGAGGCTAGGGAAACCCGGCCGTGATGGAAGACGGAGCACGAGCGACTGGATCTTCTGCGCAGGCGGTGGCGGCTTGATTCGAAGGCGCAAGCACGCCTCGGCAGCACACGGGATCACAGAGAGGTAGCTGCCCGACGATGTAGGTCGACGGAGCTGCTCGTGCGGTAGGGCTTGCACAGGTGAGTGTTGTTCTACGAGCTCACGAGTTCAGAGAAAAAAAAAAGTTTTCCCGACCTCCTCGATGTTGTCGACTACGACCGAGGAGACTGAGGCCAAAGAGGAGAGCGTCGAAACCCTAGGCCAAGAGGGTTGGCTTTGATACCATGTTACGAAGAGAGAGGGAGAGAGAATAGGTTTGGGGAGAAAAACTCCTTGTATTATCTCATCAATCTCATTGTTGTTACATAAGACTACCTCTCTTTATATAGAGAGAGAACGCACACTATTACATTACCACAACCGAGGTGGGACTAATAAATACTAACACACTACATCTAATACACACAAAGTTTGCAGACTCAAGAAATCAATATATGGCTTGAAACAATCTCCTGCGAATATGATTTAACCAATTTAGTCGGATTATCCTATGCACAAAAAAGGATCATAATTTGAAGTCTGCAACAACCACAGAAAAGCAAATGTTTTGCCTAAGACCAGCCTTGAATTCAACTACAAGAGCACCACATTATTATATGTCGCCATAGCGACATAGGGCAAACTCCGGATCCGTTCATGTGACCTCTATAGAGGGAAACAGTGGATCGGTTTACCGCTACGATGCAACCGAGGTTGCGTAATAGTTTTTTTAAATTAATGTTGTCCAAGGTGAACCTCACCCAATCAATCGTAGCAAATGAAGAACCATTTGCAAAAGCTAGTAGGGGGTGGAAAAACTCCATGTTCTTTTAGTGCTTCATTATTTCTTTCGTCAAACATTTGGTCTTGTATTTAGATGTTATCAAAATTTAAATATTTGAAGTTGGATTTTTAAGAAATGACCCAGGACATTTGATGTGCCCCCCCCCCCCCCCCCCCCCCCAAAAAAAAAAAAAACCCTCTAATACTAAGACCAAATGTTTGATCATCCATCTCCATCGTCATCGTTGACACCATTGATCGCTCCCGGCTGCCAACTCTGTCACCACTGATCACCGACTCCCTGGAGGCGACAACCATTACTGTTAGGGGTGTAAATGGGCAGCCCATCGGACCTCAGGTCACACTGATCGGGTCAGGCCTATTCAAAAAATTAGTTTTGATTGGTCCAAGCATGTCCAATTTACAGCCCGAATTACATCACCCCATAGCCACAATCAGCGCCGCCGCTGCTACCAAAATTCAATTAGGCATTGAAGTCGCTAGAAATTGTACCCTATCTAGAAGATAAAGTAATCAATTAATGTCATGTGAATGATATCTTGGACATTTTTTTTTTTTGGGTAGATAGTGGGGCCCTAACCAGATCCATAAGTCACCACCACATGGCGAAGAACACATAGCCACCGGATCCGAGTCGGTTATGCTTGTCAACGGGTCGGATTCGGACTACATCAAGATAGATTCAGATTTGATCCATTTATATTTCAAATCGGGCCAGATTGTTTTTAATAGGATCCCAGATCAAAATACTAATACCAAACCCAGACTTTTCGGATTCAGATAATGATCCAGTCCATTGAGAGATTTGGAAGGTCAAAACAACATAAACAGTCAAATAGAAACTTGGGACTTCTAAGTTTGAATCGTTGATTAATTCAGGACAATGGATTTGGTGATCCATAGATCCAACGGTTAACATAGGATGATTGAGTTGGGCATCAGATGATGGAAATAACAAGACTGTGTTTGACATCGGAAAAATTATGGTATATGTTATAAGATTGACTAAATGTTTTGGATTAGGTCTTATTCGTATAGGATCGGGATAGATCCATATTTGATCCGATTATATTTTGAATCGGGTACTCTGATCATTTTTAATCGAATATCGAACAAAACACCTAATACCAAATTCAGATCGGATTCGGATCATGATCCGGCCCATTGAGAAGGCTATAATCAACAAGGAGGAAAGGCTCACTTGGCCCACAAGAAGTCATCACCACACCATCGAGCGGGAGTGCCACAATGAGTGTGGAGCGAGTATCGAACCCAGGTTATTGCCCACGAGGAGCGGTAGCACTACCAACTGCCCAAAGCAACGGTGGTTATCTTGGATATTTTGATGTCTATCGCATCTCCTCTTGTTTTTGTTGGACCAACCAGACGGTTAGAGAACATGGGGCCGGTCAAAGAGGTCTAGATATCGAAACGAGAAAGACATCATAACTATTCTTTTTATTAAATTCAAAAATATTGCGAAAACAAGATTATACAAGTAGGATAGATTCACACGCGCAAACAAGACAACAACGGTCGCTCCAACAAGGTCCATATCGGGAGTCGAATAGAGATCGACCCAGTCCAACAAGTGAGACATGAAGTACAACTTGGACAAGAGCTCGTTGGTATGTCTACAGCATCCAGCCAAAAAACAAAAAAAGATCGTACCATGCATAAAGGGTAATGCTACTTGTATAATCTCCATCGACGATCTAAAAAACAAACTAGACCCAAGAAGTGGTGGCGAAACTCAAGGATCAGTGTCTGGTATGAATTCCAATGCACTACCCCTAGGCCCGGCCATCACTTCTTGGTTTGAATTTTTTTTTAGATTGTCGATGGAGATTGTAGTAGTGCATTACTCATCCATAAATCTTTCAATGTGGAAATAATATGTACACTTAATCAATTAACACCTGGACTAAATCAAAAATTGTAGAAAGACCCTCAAAGTTTTTCTGTCTGACGCGGTGGAAGGTTTCAGTGACATCACCCTAAGTCCCTAACTAAGATTCAGCAGTCGTGTGGGCAGCATTCTAACTCCAAATTGGTACACTCGCTCAGTAATAGCTATTCCAGCTCGTGTATGGGCCGCGCGCCGTCCCCATCTGGGCCCGAGCCATGGCCCGAGCCCTCTGGTCGGGATTGCTCACATACTGCTCCGCCGTCCGCCCCGGGCTCTCCACCGCCGGCGCCACGTACTGCTGCATCACCAGCACCGACACCGTCGCCGCGAAGTCCGACGTGGCCAGCAAGTCCCCTATCGGCCCCAGCTCCGGGCACTCGGTGAACTCCGTCAGCCCCGCCGTCAGCGGCGCAGCCTCCCCCTGCCTCCGCCCCACTATGTACAGGTCGTAGATGCAGTCCATCGACCGGATGGCCGCCACCGTCTCCTCGCTGTTGTTCACCACCTCCTCCGCGTACGTCACCGACTCGTCAGCCACCTTCCGCACCCGGAACTCGTTCAGGTACTCGTCGTCCTGCTGCCGCTCTTTGCTGGCACCATTAGTCACGATGGTTATCATCCTCGAATCCCGTGGCCCTCCGGCCGGCGGAGGCGGTGGAGGGATGCCGGCCGCCATCTGCGCCTCCGCCGCGAACTGCTCGCCAGGGAGGAACCGGAAAACCGAGAGGGAGATCCCCGGGTGCTCCGCCATCCGCCAAGCGTAGGCCAGGGCCTCCCGGTCGTCGGGCCCACCGAAGAAGAGGACGGCGACGTGGTGGGAGAGCTGCTGGTCGGCGGGGGAGACGATCCGGGTGGTGCCGCTGAGGCCGCGGTCGACGAGGACGCCAACGGAGCAGGGGGCGCCGGCGAGGACGCTCTCGTTGACGGCGCGGAGGGCCGGGTTGGTGACCCCCATTCCGCCGTCAACGGTCTGCTGCATGTGGAAGGGGAGGATGATGAGGGCGGCGTGCTTGTCCTCGGCGAGGTGGCAGACGTCCTCGTGCATTGTGGCGTACGGGGAGATGGCGGTGAGGGTCTGGACGGAGACACCGCCGGCGTGTTGCTCGTAGCTCTCGAAGGCGGCGAAGATGTGCTCGGACTGGGCCTGGCCGCGGCCGGGCTTGGCGCTGGCGTTGTGGACGACCAGCATGGCGGATGAGCGTCCGGCGAGCTCCACGAGGTGGAGGGCGTAGACAAAGATGGGGGAGCGCTTGGTGGGGTTGGAGACCTCCAGGAGGCTGACGATGCTCGGCACGTGCCTGCTGTTGTGCACGACCGCCAGCATCCGGAGCTCGGATTCCGGGTTCGACCACCGCTGCAGGTTGCGCCGCTTGTACCCGATCAGACGCCTCGACGACCGGTTCGCTATGTTCACCACCGGCGTCACCAGCGCCGTCATCGCCAGCGACGCCAGCACAAACAGAGCGAAGGACTCGTCGTTCAACACCTGTTGCCATTAAAAAGTCAACCATTTCAATCGTCAACTAATTTAATAGTTGACTTTTGTCTATGATAATGGCAATTGTTATTTACACCCATAGAACGATTAATTCCCCCCCATTGATGGGGCATCCCAACCAAAAATTAGGGCACCCACTCGAAAATATATATATTTTTCACAAATCCTAATTGGGTTACTAAATCACACTACTATAATATATATTTTTATTATGGGCCCCACTCCTTTTCACCAATCCCTACACGTCACCAAATAGCATGCTAGCTCTACCAACACACAGGATAGCCGACAAATATGCTCAACCATATATCATGGACTGTCATGTACTATCACCTCAGCCCAAACAAGAGGTTCCGGCTTGGGGTCAAGCAACCAAATATTGTAACCCAGTAGACAAAATTAGTATGGCACGGGATCCTCTGTGATTATAACCTCAGTGGATATCAGATAGGTCAAAGTCAAAATTGAATTACAATTGTCCATTACACGTACTTAACGCGAGGAGTGAATCGCACTCATCCCAAATGATATGCAAATAAACAACTGTATTTCAGCTTTGGCTTCAATCACAAACGTTCGTTACACCTACCTCAAACGTTGGATTCAATTTTAGCTTCAACCTATCTGATCCAATGATCCCTTGACGTTAGGAATAGCAACGGTGCGGTTTTGGGTAAAACCGAAACCGCACCACAAGACTGAACCATCACACCAAAATCGCACCGCATCGCGACAATATACAATTATATAAAACCGAAACCGCACCATACGATGCGGCGTGATGCAGTGCGCTGTGGTTTATCATTAATTATAATGACCTAAACTGTGTTGTTTTATATGGTTTTTGTCAAAACGAAAACTCCACCGCTACACCAAAATCGAAAACCAAAATCGCACCTCACCGCGACTGCTTTATAATTTGGCAAACCAAAACAACACCATACGGTATGATTTACTGTGGTTTTCGGTTTTATACCGCACCGCTGCCATCCCTACTTGAGGTTATAGCCCCAGAGGATCCACCTTGCCAATTAGTATTTTCCAAGTTTAAGTTTGGAACACTTAGCAATTTTATGGGTGCAAATAACAACAATGAGAGAGAGAGAGAGAGAGAGAGAGAGAGAGAGAGAGAGAGAGAGAGAGAATGGTCTAAAGGAGCAGAGAACACTACCATTTTATCACGTCCGACGTTGAGGACGATCAACTCGACGAGGCCCTTGGTGTTAAGGAGGAAGCCAAGGGAGATTCCCTCGTGGAGCGGCATGTTGTAGAACATTCCTACTAGCGTGGCGCCGATGACCTTGCTAGCGCTGGCGAGGAAGATGACGAGGATCAGGAGGGCGCTTGCCGGGTTCCTGATCGTGGACACGTTGGTCTTGAGCCCGCTAAGGACCAGGAACAGCGGCAGCAGGCCCCCGGTGACAAAGTCCTCCAGCTTTTCGATTATGGCCACGCCGAGTGGCCCATTGGGTATCACCAGCCCGAAGACAAACGCTCCGAAGACGGAGTGGATGCCGATCGCGTCGGTGACGAACGCCGCCACCATCACCCCTGTCATGATGCAGCACACCTAGAAACACAGTAAAAAAGAATTTGGATTTCGTGGTGGGTCAATGTGTATAGTTCAATTCGGACAAATCCAGGGAAGATTCTGAAAAAAAAAAAATTCAATTTTTAGTATTACTTAAATTTTTTAGAATTATTTGAAAGTTTTAGAGATTTTCATGTATTTTTGAAAAATTATTCATGAATTTTTAAGATTAATCAGCAATTTATGGGCTTATTAATTCGGAGAACTGACGAATCAGAAGATTGATCGTCTTATTCGGCAGGCCCTTAATCCATGTACAAAAATATTAGATGATTTTTCTAGAAATCCAAAGAATTTTGTAACTATGCCCGAAAAAATTAATCGTCGCTTTATTCGGCGGACCCTTAATGTTCAAATATTAGATGATTTTTCTAGAAATCCAAAGAATTTAGTGACTAGGTTTTAAATGTTGATTTCTATGGTTCCATTGTCGGTGGCAATGATAATTGTACTTTACGGAAAGATTTCGGTAGAAATTTGTCGGATTAAGTTGACCTAATTCTAATCAATTTTGGTTAAGTATCTGTCTATTATGAAGAAAAAAATCTGAATTAAGAAAAAAAAAATAAAAATTTTCACCAATAAAGATAGAATTTGTCAATTTTGTCTGACATTTTGATTCCATACCTGGAAGTCGGTGGCCACCTCCCCCTCCGGGATCCTGCGCAGCACCCACCACATGGCCGGCCGCACCGTGTAGAAGCACAGGAGAGTGAATCCTGTACCGCAGAGCAGCAGCCAGAGGGACGGGAGCGCGGTCTCCTGGTTCTTGGCGAGGGCGACGGAGAGGGCGAGGAGGAACCACGCGCAGAGGTCGTTGACGATAGCAGACGACATGGCGATCCGCCCGAGCTCGGAGTTGAGGAGCTTGGTGTCGGCGAGGATGCGGGCGAGGACGGGGAAGGCGGTGACGAAGAGGGCGATGCCGAGGAAGAGGGAGAAGGCGCCCGGGTGGACGTTCTTGGAGAAGTGGTGCCTGAAGATGAAGGAGGTGGAGGTGCCGATCGTGAAGGGGAGGAGCATGCCGGCGGCCGCGATCACCATGGCCTTCCGCTGCATCCGGCGGAAGATGTTGAGGTCCATCTCGACGCCCACGAGGAACATGTAGAAGACGAGGCCGAGGTACCCCACCGTCTCCAGCACCAAGAAGCTCTTCGGCGGGAACACCACCTTCGCGAACCAGTTGATCCGCCCGAACACCGACGGACCCAGCACGATGCCGCTCTGCCGGAGTTACAAGCCCGGTGCGCGCGTTAATCGGGAAAACATGAAACGGAAGCACAGCAAGAACGTACAACAGCAGCGAGGCCTACGATGATCTCGCCGATGACGCGGGGCTGCCGGAGGGGGGTGAGGACGAAGACGACCGCGCGGGTGGTGAGGACGACCAGGATCATCTGGACGATCAGGAGGGGGAGGGAGTAGTCGAGCGGGTTGACGCCGTGCCAGGCCCCGCCGGCGGTGACCATCGCCGGAGCGTAGCAGACGACGTTGGAGGTGGTGTCGTTGGTCACGTTGTTCATGGCGGGCGGGCCTGTGGTCGCCATTTTTGTTCGTGGTGCAACAGCAGCAGTTCTAGGGCTTCGGGGAGGGGGAGGGAAGAAAGATGGGGAGATGTGGAGGGAAGTGGTCAAAGAGAACTACGTTTGACCGATGTTTTATTATTATTTTATTATTTTTATTTGTTGGCTGGACGATTGAGTCGGAGGGCTGTGATGACGGCCATTGTTTTCCGAAATAGAGGGCATCTCCAACGGTGTCCCAAGCTGAAAGTTAAATGTGGAGAGTTATTTCTGCCAGGTCAGTATATTTGGTGAGTAGGTTTTGCTTTTATTTCAATGCTCTTTTTATCCACTCCCTACAATATAATTAGGATTATTTTGACTTTGCCCCCCAAATTTTGCCTTGAATTAGACTTTACCCCCCATATTTTCATCAATTAGACTGTTCCGTCAGCTCACCCCCCAAAACTTTATTTCTTTTCCGTCAGCTCACCATGGTGAGCTGACGGAACAATTAGTTTTGGAGGGTAAAGTCTAAGTAATAAAAAATGAAGGATAAAGTCTAATTCAAGGCAAAATTTGGGGGGCAAAGTCAAAATAACCCATATAATAATTTTAGCTCAAGAGTTGGAAACGTACGATCAATTTTCGTCGGCTCAAGAGCTAGAATCAAGCGGCTCGTTTTCACTTGGTCGAAGGGTCTGTATTGCACCAGACCTCACTTTGACTGACCGGCGATCCACGAGGGAGCCAACAAATGGGGCGAGCCTTTACAATACATTTTAAATGTGGCGATGGGTAAGTGAGTTCAATAGGGATTCTTGTATGTCGTTAGATCTGGTGGGTCGACAGCCTCAAGCGAGGCCGTTGGAGATACTCTTATTGGTCTAGTATGCACTGGATCAGACCGCCTACTTAACCGGTAGGTTCGGTTTGAGTTTTTATGGGATAGGTTTCAACCCGTGGGCTGTTTTTGATGAGTTGAGCAGGGATGTGCTCCACAATAATCGGAGACCTCTTCCTGAAGGGAAATTTTATCCATACCACAAAAATTACTGAACATAGCCCACTTCCCCTTTGGTTTCCCCTCCACTCCCTCAAAAAAAATAAAATCCCCAAACTACCCCACCTTCTCCAGCCACGTTACCGTGCCCCCATCTCATACTCCTCCACCTCCAGCACACCTTTGTCACCGGCAAGCACTTTCCCTTTGGTTTGTGCGTCGAAGACAAGCATGAGAGGGAAGATACTCATCGGATGGGGAGGAAGGAGGCAGGTGGGGGTAGTTTGGAGTTCTATTTTTTGGGGGGTGGGGGTAGGGTATAAATGGGATATAAGGTGGGAAACCGATTTTTTTTAAAAAAAAGGTATGCAAAGTAATTTTGGGGGTATGAATAAATTTTTCTTCAAAAATAGCTTTTCAAACCCAAGACCTACCAAATTAAGGGCTCATGGCCTAGTCATATACTTCCTCTCTTCCATGTTGGATAGGTTCCTTGTTCGATCAAATCGGGTTTAGACATCGTGGAGCGAACTTTTCCTCAAGGCTGGCATTCTACCATGTTTGTGCGTGCGAATCCTGACCGTTGATGTCATTTTCCAGGATTATGAAGTTAATAAATAGTAGTTGTTGCCTCCTTCTGTTTCGATCTACGGACCTATTTAAGCCCTTGTTCTAGTGTCGTGTCCTTTGACTGCCTGGTTAGTCCAGCAAAAGAAAAAAGACCCAAGACCTAAACGTACTTATTGTTGGACCATAAGAATAAACCGACTCATGTCTTTTATAATGGTGTTTGATAACACAATTTCACTTGAGGAGTCTTTCACCACAGCCATTAAGTGTTTGCAACAGTGGATACAAACATCACGATATCGACCAGAAGTATGTTGATCATACCACTGAAAAATCCAACAAAAGTAACACTACAAGGCTCTACATTGTAGATAGACATGAAAAGAGTGACACTGATAGGGAAAGATAAAATTTGGGCTTTTCATCCAATCATTTTATACTTGTTATGGGTAGATAAGTCAGTTATATCTTCTTTTTTTTTTTTTATTGCAGAGGAGGTCATAATCGGATCCCCGAGAGGCACCACATGCTGGCGCAACAAGATCAGAAGCAAATATCTGCTGCAACAAGAAACTACCACAAGATGGTGGAGGGAGGCGTCACATGCCAGCACAACAAGAACCAACCGCCAATCAGGTGAAAAAAGAGGCGCCACCAGTGCACCAAAACAAGGCACATCAACCACACACAAAAAAAAAAACCAAATGGGGAGACAAAATTACACCTAATGAGCCTAAGGTCCCTGACAAGAGATCCATCCCATAAGAAGGACCCCTACATGTTTCATTTAGCCGGCCTAAGGTCCTTGCCTTTTCATGATAAACCCGAAACTAACCCCAGCCTATCTTCCCCCATCTCTCTCCCGAGCGGCGACGGTGACAACGAGAGTAGCGGCACAAGCGACGACGACGAGTGGCGAGTTCAACCCCGACGACCTCGACCATTCGGTTTGAGGTTAAGAATTCTAGGACTAGGGTTTATCCCATGGCCCATAGATCTTGGGCTTAGGGTTAGGGTTAGGTTTAGGTTCGGTTCGGTGGCGGCGAGCAACTCCGGCTACGGCGAGGTGGTTTGGTTTGGTGGTTTAAGTTCAGCGGCGGTGAGCACCTCCGATGACAACGAGGTGGTTCGGTTCGGTGTTCGGTGGAGGCGGTGGTTCACTAGTTTGGTGGCATTTCAAAAGAAAATTTGAAGAGCTATGGAGGGTAATTCCGTCCACAGAATTTCAAAATCCTTAGGCTTAAAAAGCATCTCTTTGTCAGGTACAACTCACTAAATCTTAAAAAAAAAACCCAAAAGAGGAGACAAAATTATACCTAATATCCACAAACACAACAAAAAAAGCAACGGATTGGAGACTTGAGATCCGAGCTCCAGCCGCCCGGAATAGATAGATCAGAGAAGCTACCGCCACTCTCCTATGTCGATCGCCGCCGTCTCCAGAAGCCACCAGGAGTCTGCCCGTCGTGCCGAGGAGGCGCCCTAAAAATCTACCGACGGAAACTCAACGTCGGAGTCAGATCCGACCTTGCTGCAGCCCCCGACGGGAATCAGACCCTGACGCCCAGAGTGGAAACTACTTCCGAGCAAGGAGGGGGAAGCAGCGACTCCGGCGTAACGAAAAAATAAAAAACCAGCCGGCTGGAGGAAGGCGCCCTATTCACAAGGGGAGGAAGGGACTAGCTCGATCCCCCATGGAAGCTCGGAACCCAAGTCCCAGCCTCCCCGGATTCGCCGTTGATGGCCGAGGAGGCCGAGAAATTTGCCCGGATAGAAAACCCGAACCCTAAGGAGATCCGAGATCGGAGTCGGCGCTCAGAGCCCCTCTAACAAGAATACCAAGTTCTAATTCGGCCATAAGTTATATCTAGTCGGAATATTTTCCTTGAGGATCTTCACCTGAAGCGGGTAGCATCCATTTTCTACACAGATCTCCAATTCCTACAAGTCGACCCAACACGAGGTTGCTTTTCCAAGTCTACTATCACGTAAGCTTGATAGGTGCTAAAAGATGCGGAAAGATTGAAGCCCCATGGATCATCGTTTTGCTGCTGTGTCAGGTCCGGTTCTTCTCCATCGGGCCTGGCCTGTCTCCATATGCAACATAAGGTGTGATCCAAAGACAACCAATATCCCACCAAAATAACATACGCCTACATGTTGACCTTCCACCATTGGTCGCACCCCATCGAAAGCGTCATTCCCTCTTAAGCGCAATATTCTGATTAAGCACAACCGCTCCTATAATAAACAGCTAAGGAGCAACAGACGAGGAACTCTAGAAGAGGCCAGGAGAGCTGTTATGAACCTGACCAATTTTCCAAAAGCTCCGAAGCTATTGGAGATTGGACTCTAACTATTTAGGCACATAACATACCACCACGCTTCCGCGGCCGACGTCCTAGTTGGCCCACTCTATCGACATTGGCCCAATGGTAGCCATTTTCCTTTTTGATGGCATTCGCTCACCTACCAATATTCTAATCTAGCCTATAGGTCATTCCTTCCGGGATTCGAACCTTGGACTTGGGACTGTCTCTGATACCAAATGTTACGAACCCGACCGTTTTTCCAAAAGGTCCAAAGCTATTGGAGATCGGACTCAATAACTATTTAGGCACATAACAAGAACCAAGAAGTCATAGAATCATTCAACAAAAGAACAAAAGTTGGAACTTCAATATATCCCTTGATCCATCTAATTCACATGTCATAAAACCCAAATTCAACAAAAAGTTTGCAAATACATTTCCACGATGTTTTATCGACCTTGTCCTATATCCAACTTGAGAAAAAAAAAATATCACAAATATCCCTAGCAATTGGCAAGTTGGAAGTGAAAGAATTCCACAATTAGCCCATTAGGGGATTTATTCTTTGGTAATACACCAAAGTATCTTTGATCTCCTTATTGGAACTAGGTCTAGTTAATGTGAATAATATTAGGATAACAATGATTGTACATGCTGGTAAATTACAACCATGTGGCATTGTGACGACCAAGATCCAATAGACCAAGAGCCAAGAGCCAAGACTCCTGAGGCTGTGATGCCAAGATGGATGAGGTGAGATGAGGTATACAAGGCCATGAGTTAGCCCCACATCGCTTGGAGAGAAGGAGATCCTGAGCTACTTATATAATTTCCCCTCCCAAACATAAAAGACGCGTTTTAAAACCGTGCGCCGCTACGGATTTCGTAAGAACTTTGTAGTTAAGCGTGCTCGGGCGAGAGTAGTACCAGGATGGGTGACCCCCTGGGAAGTTCTCGTGCGGGCACGGGCAAAGCAGACAATATCTTGTGTGTTTGGGGCGGATGATACAAAATGGTATTAGAGCCGGTTATCCTCGGGATGGGGGGGTCTAACTCTACACAAGGACCTATAGCCCTAAGGGGGGTGGATTGTGACGACCAAGATACAATAGACCAAGAGCCAAGAGCCAAGACTGCTGAGGCTGTGATGCCAAGATGGATGAGATGAGGTGAGGTGAGGTGTACAAGGCCATGAGTTAGCCCCACATCGCTTAGAGAGAAGGAGATCCTGAGCTACTTATATAGTTTTTCCTCCCAAATATAAAATACACGTTTTAAAACCATGCGCCGCTATGGATTTCGTAAGAACTCCATAGTTAGGCGTGCTCGGGCGAGAGTAGTACCAGAATGGATGACCTCCCTGGAAAGTTCTCGTGCGGGCACGGGCAAAGCGGACAATATCTTGTGTGTTTGAGGCAGATGTTACAGGCTGTTAGATTTGGATTCGCTTATCAGAGTCGCAGCGGAAGCAAAAGATAGATCCGAAGATCATATGGTGTATGTTTCATTACAATTAATTCTACAAAATAATCTACATGCAAATCTATGATCTTAACATATATGCGGATACCCTAGAGGCATACTACGATCTACGAAAGACATATATGCATCAAGTTAGGTGTTTAGAATCATCATACCTTTTGGATCTATGATTCGGAGATGACGGAACGATGAAGAACCGCACTTTAATCGCAAGGAAAACTGTCGGATAGCACCTTGCCCTTTGCGAATTGAAGAATCCTCGAAATTCTGTCTCTGAGTGCAAGGATTACGAGCCGACGGAGGAATCCGTTGCGAAGACGATGGCGAGCCGCGATATTTCCTCCTCCTCTTTCTCTTTTCTTCCTTCTCCTTCATTCCTCTTTCTTCTCCCTTCTTCTTCCTCTCTTTTCCTTGGCCGAAACCACAAAGGAGGAGCAAAGGGGGGGGGGGGGTTCGGATTTTTAGAGGAGAGGAGCCACTAAAGGCCGTCCCCTCCCCCTCCCTATTACTTATAGGGTCGGTCTCCCATGGATTCAAGGAAGCTAGGGCCGGCCTTAGATATATTAGGGTAGAGGGGGGGTCGGTTTTTAGGGATTTCCAATGTCTATCGTGAAGCCTGGACGAAAATGCCCTTCACGAAAAGGGAAAAACTGAAAGAGAGACTAAGTGAGGTGCGCTACTCGGAATCGAGTTCCGTCAGTGCCTATGAGCTTCTGGAATTATTCCACTCATTCTAAAATCCATATTTAATGTGTTCTGATCCATATTTCAGTATTTACCAAAATACCCCTATGGCCCGTAACACATATGAATTAGGTTTTTAGGCTTCGAGCTTGCGCTCCATCGCGCTTCTTCGTATCCAACGTATCCAACTAGGTCAGGGAACAATTCCTATATGCAACGATAGGGTGGAACCTTCAGGGTTCGAGATCTCTAGCTCAAACCGGATCCCTGATTAACTATTCCGGTGACACACCGAAAGTTCCATTAATCAGCCCTAATCCGATTAACCCGCGTAGCCACCCAGAGTACAACATGAGTTGAACTCTAGTGATCCTAAACTTATGTTACTCCCTCGTAACCCTATTCTCTACTATACTCCGATAATCCTCAGTCCCTCCTATTACTGGTGCCATGATTCGACTCGGGCGGTGGGGAGCACCGTCAGATCCCGATTGATCATCTGACTAGGGTTTGATGACTTGTCATCTATAACACCACACACCTTCCGGTGTTATGCCAAGCATCTGGAACATTGTCAGTCATACTGACAACCACCAGGCCTGGGTTAACTGTGTTGACATATTGACTCATCAAAACACACCCATCCATCACTGGACGTCGGATAACCTGTAGGGATTACATATCACTCAAGCGCCAGCCGGGTAACCCAATGTACTGTGGTATTGGACTATGGAAGGTCCGCACACGTTGGCACATCAAAGCACCACACAACTGGTTGGCCCAGTGATCATGGTACCTCAGGGTTAAGGACATATTATCTATAGTAGTAAGACGGTTTATGCACCAGTGTCTGAATCACTGAACTGTGCACTGTCTTGGTTCATGTTCAACACGATCATCGTGCTTGGTCAGGTGAATGGGAATCCCACGTTCCCGTGGTGGAGACTTCACCACATCCTCTACCTGCCAACAGCTTGTTCTCGGTGAAGCGACCGGCATCACCTAAGCTGTGAACTACTTCTAGGTCTACATAGAACTGGTCCACTGGGTCTCCCAAGCATGGATCCTTCAGGCGCCTCAGTGGCCTACTGTTTTCCCTAGGGTCCTTTTATTATATGAGTATTATCATATACCAGAGTAGTATTCTAATTAAAGCAATAACCAAAGGCATCTTTATTAATGTTAATACAGAAAATCCACGCTAAGGACACACGAGCTACAACAACAGGCATCATCCTAATCGTTGAATTTTGGCAGATTTTATCTTTTTAGTTAGAGAAATACCATCCTGCGCAGAAGACACCCATATAAGTATATAGGATATTAATACCTAGGCAGATCCTACTAGCAAAATTTTGTCAAATAGAGCTTTCTTTTCCTGTGTTTATGGTATGTATATATATATATATATATATATATATATATATATATATATATATATATATATATATATATATATATATATAAAGAGAGATAGAGAAATGCTATAGTGTGGCATGCGGTAAGTGCGGTACTGCACCGCTGCCGTCTGATGCACCGCTGTGTGCATGTGATGCACGCAGTGCGTGCATCAGACGGCTGCGGTGCAGTGCCGCACTTACCGCATGCCGCAGCATAGCATGCCCATATATATATATATATATATATATATATATATATATATATATATATATATATATATATATATATATATATATATATATATATATATATATATATATATATATATATATATATATATATATATATATATATATATAGAGAGAGAGAGAGAGAGAGAGAGAGAGAGAGATAAATAGAGGTGGCATATATATATATATATATATATATATATATATATATATATATATATATATATATATATATATATATATAGAGAGAGAGAGAGAGAGAGAGAGAGAGAGAGATAAATAGAGAAAAAGAGAATACGGGGTATGAGCTGACAGTCCATTTTCACTTTAGGTTGTCAGCGAGGTGGCATATTTTGAACTGTCAGATGGATGGATTTTTTAAATCAAAGATGAGGCTTTAATTAGATCGCAGAGAGAGAGAGAGTGATCTGCCTCCTCTTCCCCATGATCTCTCTCTCTCCTCCGACTCCAGAGGCGCCCTTCCCCTCCCCCTCCAGCAGCACCGTCCGGCAGTGTCACCCCCTTCGGTAGCACCCTCGACCCTGGTCCCCCTTCCACTCCGGCAGTCCTCTTCTCCTTCCCCTCCGACGCCGATCCAGCTAGCCCCTCGTGCTCATCCCTGACCTCCACCCCCGGCAGCCCCCTTCCCCTCCCCTTCCGGTGCCGATCCAACCCCGACCTCCAGCCCCCGTCGCTCCCCTTCCCCCTCGGATCTTCTCCTTCCCCTCTGGCAGCCACCCTCGATTCACCATCGAAGAGTGGCTGCCGGAGGGGAAGGAGGAGATCATAGGGGTTCCAAGGCCTGCCGGAAGGAGGACTGAACTTTAGGGAGATCGTGGCTGGTCTGGGCTAGACTGGGAGATCCGGTAGGTCGGCGCAGGTGGTCAGGGGTTCAGCGAACCAGAGAGAGAGATCGTGGCAGAGAGGAGGTGCTACCAGAGGGGGTGACACTGCCGGAGGGTGCTGCCAGAGTGGAGGGGGAGGAGAAGGGGGTTGTCGGAGTGGAAGGGGGATCGGGGTCGGGGGTGCTGCCGGAGGGGGTGACATTGCCTTACTATCTAATTTGCAATATATTTATGTATATGTTGTCGCCCTCGTAGACTTCTAGAAGGGCAGGGTATGACTATGGTTTACCCTAGCTAGGTTAGGGTTAACGGTTCACTGAGTTTACCTAGTAAACTCACCCCATTGTTGCACACTCTTTTCAGGTACCATAGATCCTTCTCAGGCACTCCTAGAGGAGCTTGATTAGCTATCGAGGAAGGACATTAGAGGTGTTAACTAGTTTTATTATTTTCAGTTGATTATGTAATAATTGCAGAACCATGTTTTAGATGCTCTGAATAATGCCAGAATCGGTAATATTTCTTTGGTAAGCTTCTCCTCAAAGTTTCATGCCTGGTAGGCCTTTCCTCAAGGCCAATTTATTGGTAGGCTTCTCCTTAGAGCCGTCCCTCATCAGCTAGTAAGTAGTAAATGATAAATTAGTAATAGATAACTAAACAATAAAATCAACCTCGTAACCTTATAACATTGACTTACCCTTAAAACCCCGTCACCTCCGGGTTTGACTGGTTTACCCTTGTAGTCAGATCCGTAAACTGTCTAGAATCGGTTCAGTCGTCATTTCTCTGTCCGATCTCGAAATCGAACGAAACCAGCGATGTTTCGACCGGATCGAAGAGACCCACTTGTTGAACTAGAATTGGTACAATAATTTTACTATCTAGGATCCCTTTTTAGCTATGGGCCTGATCTAGTTGGTGCACCGTGGTTTGACCGCCAATACTCCGTCTGATCTCAGAATTGGACGAAATCAGTGGCATCGTGCTCAGATCATCGATGCCGATGTATTGAACCTAGTTTGGGACCCTAAAGACCCTTCTACCCTATTGAACCGATCATAGACCGATTTTTATCGATTTGACCCTAAAACCTCCGATCGAAGTCGGATTCGAGTAAGATTGGATCCAATGGGTCCCTTATCCCTAGACCAACCTTTTTAGAATCTTAGTTTGAGTGAATTATAGATGTAACAACTTATATATTTTAAACCATGGTGGTCAGTTTTTTTCTTCGATGGTACACCGGACCGATAGGCGTGAGGAGCGTGGACCACCGAGCTATTCTCCAGGTGAACATGATTAATTCTATTCTAGTTAGAGTAGATTGAAGTTGTATTTATAAATAATAAATAAAATCGTATGTGGTATAGTATGTCCAATATATGCAGGCGGGAAACCGATATTGCATGTGGGAGGTGGGCATACTATCCCTTGCCTCTGAATAATCATGCATGTAATATTTTGATAGCTGTAACGATGATTGACTCAACCTATATTCACACTAGGATGCATGCAGACAAGTAGATACGTGTACTGATTATTTATTAATATTCTGTTGAATGACTGTATTTTGTAACCATGGGTCTCATGGTCCAGTCCAGTTGCTACTAAGCAACGAAAGCTGGTGGTCTCAGTGGAGAGACTGGTGGTCTCAGTAGGGAAACCGGTGGTTGTAATTCCTCAGTTGAGGTTCTCTTCCCAGAGGGAAGACTCACTACTCACGGGAATGGGTAGGGGACCCGAGTGCACAGGATGTGAGGTGAACCACCACCTGTGCATAATCCGAATCAAGTAGGTAGGGTCACAGGGTTGGGCAAGTGGTAAAGTCCTAGTGGCCTAGTAGTCCACCCCTGGGTAATGACCCCGAAAAGCAAGGTGGGCGGGAATGTCCCATGGTGAAAGACCAAGCCCCCTCATGGCCATATGGGTATTTTTGGCTCTCCAAGTACACTTGGACCCAGGTTCTGTTGGCAGACTCAGTTAGAAAACTGTCGGTTCACTTTAGGAGTAGGTAGAACTAACCTTCGGTGATTAGTTGCATACTTTTAATCTGAATGATTATTTGTCTTACATTTACTAGTTGTCGTTGTACCATAGTAGAACTGCCATATTAGCTAATTGAACTATCTTATTTGCAATATATGTATGTATATGTTGTCGCCCTCGTAGACTTCTAGAAGGGCAGGGTATGACTATGGTTTACCCTAGCTAGTTTAGGGTTAACGGTTCACTGAGTTTACCTAGTAAACTCACTCCGTTGTTGCACACTCTTTTCAGGTACCATAGATCCTTCTCAAGTGCTTCCTAGAGGAGCTTGATTAGCTATCGAGGAAGGACATTAGAGGAACTAGTTTTATTATTTTTAGTTGATTATTTAATAATTGCATAATCATGTTCTAGATGCTCTGAATAATGCCAGAATCAGTAATATTTCTTTGGTAAGCTTCTCCTCAAAACTTCATGCCTGAAAGGCCTTTCCTCAAGGCCAATTTATTGGTAGGCTTCTCAAAGCCGTCCCTCATCAGCTAGTAAGTAGTAAATGATAAATTAATAATAAATAACTAAATAATAAAATCAACCTCGCAACCTTATAACATTGACTTATCCTTAAAACCCCATCACCCCCGGGTTTGACTGGTTTACACTTGTAGTCAGATCTGGGGCGTGACAGCGCCGCAAGAGCCGGAGGGGGAGATGAAGAGAGAGAGAGATCATGGGGGAGATGAGGCTGGGTTTCTCTCTCTCTGCGATTTAATTAAAGCCACATCTTTGATTTAAAGAATCCAGCCATCCGACGGTTCAAAATACGCCACCTCGCTTATAGCCTAAAGTGAAAATGGGATGTCATGCTCATACCCTGTATTCTCTCTCTCTCTCTCTATATATATATCTATATATATATATATATATACATACATACATATACATATACACACACACACATGTTGGAATTGGGTTCCGCTAATCAGAGTCGCAGCGGAAGCAAAAGAAAGATCCGAAGATCATACAGTGTATGTTTCATTACAATTCGTGATACAAAACAATCTACATGCAAATATATGATCTTAGCATATGTGCGGACACCCTAGAGGCATACTACGATCTACGGAAGACATGCATGCATCTACTTAGGTGTTTAGATTCATCATACCTTATGGATCTATGATCCGGAGATTACGGAACGATGAAGAACCGCACTTGAATCGCAAGGGAAACTGTCGGATAGCACCTTGTCCTTTGCGAATTGAAGAATCCTCGAAATCCCGTCTCTGAGTGCAAGGATTTCGAGCCGACGGAAGAATCCGTTGCGAAGACGATGGCGAGCCTCGAGATTTTCTCCTCCTCTTTCTCCTTTCTTCCTTCTTCCTTATTCTTCCTCTCTTTTCCTTGGCCGAAACCACAAGGAGGAGCACAAAGGGGAGGTTCGGTTTTTCCAAAGGAGAGGAGGCACATAGGGCCGGCCCTCCCCCCTATTTCCTTTATAGGGCCGGTCTCCCATGGCTCCAAGGAGCCTAGGGCCGGCCCGTAGGTGGATAGGGATGAGGGGGGGTCGGATATAGGTCTCCCGGGTGTCTATCGTGAAGCCCGGACGAAAACGCCCTTCACGAAAAGCGGAAAATTGAAAGTGAGACTGAGTGAGGTGCGCTACTCGGAATCGAGTTCCGTCAGCGCCTGTGAGCTCCTGGAATTATTCCTCTCAATCTAAGATCCATATTCAATATGTTCTAAGCCATATTTCAGTATTTATCAAAATACCCCTACGGCCCGTAACACACGTGAATTAGGTTCTTAGGCTTCGGGCTTGCGCTCCACCGCGCTACTTCGCATCCAACGTATCCAACTAGGTCGGGGAACAATTCCTATACGCAACGACAGGGTGGAACCGTCAGGGTTCGGGATCTCTAGCTCCAACAGGATCCCTGATTAATTGTTCCGGTGACACACCAAAAGTTCCGTTAATCAGCCCTAATCCGATTAACCTGTGTAGCCATTCAGAGTGCGACACGAGTTGAACTCTGTGGGGGAAAACCTTCGTGCCGACCCGAAGACTCCGCCTCACCAGTCAATTGAAGGTTCGAGTTGAAGATCGTTGTTCGATCTGTTGATTGGAGTTGCTGCTTTCGTTATGCAAACAGATAGGAGATACAATCAGAGAGTTGACGTGAGAGATGTGATCTCGGAGTTCAGCCGAAGCCTACGTCTCCGTGCTATAGGGAGCAACCCGAATTCACTAACACTTGTATTGAAGTGATCTCGACAGGCCGAGTATCTCTGAAACCCCTTTGATCTCTTCAAAGACAAGAAGAAGATCGAAGTGGGGAAGTGAAAGGATGGAAACTGAAATCCAGAGCTCTGGTTTCTGAAAATCAGATCTCAGAAGTGGAAATCGGATCCATTTACATTCGAAGGACTGCTATTTATAGAATTCTCTGGTGGCAAATGGCGGTTTCTGCTGTTGTATCTGGGGATCCTCTAGGTAAAGCTGGTGGGTCCCGTTATCGTCTCCTGGGGCATTCCCAGGCTCTTGGGCCCACCAGGCAGGGCCGGTGGGTCATACGATAGGCTTCGGGGGCTCACCAGGCAGGGCCGGTGGGTCCCGTTGTAGTCTTCGGGGGCCCACCAGGCAGGGTTGGTGGGTCCCGCTGTAGTCTTCGGGGGCCCACCAGGCAGGGCCGGTGGGTCCCGCTGTTTGCAGACTTCTTGCCAAAATTTGCACCCACAAACTCTAGTGATCCTAAACTTATGTTACTCTCTCGTAACCTTGTTCTCTACTATACTCCGATAATCCTCAGTCCCTCTTATTACTGGTGCCATGATACGACTCGGGCGGTGGGGAGCACCGTCAGATCCCGATCGATCATCTGACTAGGGTTTGATGACTTGTCATCTATAACACCACACACCTTCCGGTGCTATGTCTAGCATCCGGAACATCGTCAGTCATACTGACAACCACCAGGCCTGGGTTAACTGTGTGGATAGATTGACTCATCAAAATGCACCCATTCAATACTGGACGTCGGATAACCTGTAGGGATTACATGTCACTCAAGCGCCAGTCGGGTAACCCAACGTACCGTGGTATTGGACTATGGAAGGTCCGCACACGTTGGCACATCAAAGCACCACACAACTGGTTGGCCCAGTGAGCATGGTCCCTCAGGGTTAAGGACATATTATCTATAGTAGTAAGACGATTTCTGCACCAGTGTCTGAATCACTGAACTGTGCATCGTCTTGGTTCCTGTTCAACACGATCATCGTGCTTGGTCAGGTGAATGGGAATCCCACGTTCCCGTGGTGGAGACTTCACCATATCCTCTACCTGCCAACAGCTTATTCTCGGTGAAGCGACCAGCATCACCAAAGCTGTGAACTATTTCTAGGTCTACACAGAACTGGTCCACTGGGTCTCCCAAGCATGGATCCTCCATGCGCCTCAGTGGCCTACTGTGTTCCCTAGGGTCCTTTTATTATATGAGTATTATCATACACCACAGTAGTATTCTAATTAAAGCAATAACCAAAGTCATCTTTATTAATGTTAATACAGAAAATCCAAGCTAAAGACACACGAGCTACAACAACACACACACACACAGTTAGTTATACACTTATGACATTGACAACCGAGGATCCGAGGGTAAATTCCATAGAGACTATCTTGCTTAGTGGGATTTTCAATGCTTTAATATCTAGGATGGAACCTCATGAGATCTCTATGCTCATCGACATCCTCGTAACCTCAGCGTCCGAGGATGAAGTTTCTTATGGCATCTGCGCTCGATAACCTCCTTAGAACTCCAACATTTGAAAATCAGAATCATTAAGGTCTCAAACCTTAGTGATTAGTGATGGTATGGCATCATTTTTGCATGAATCATTTATGTATATTGCTAACACGTTCAACAATGTAATCAGTCAACTGCACCATTGACTGAAACATTACTTGATCGATTTCTAGTACAAGGTAATGATTCACTTTCTTGCCAACGTCGGTTGTGAGTTTATTACGGTTGACTAGTTGACCAAGATTCCTCTAAAAAAAGCTATCTCCCCCTCCGCATCAGGTATGCTCTCATGATCCTAATTCCCCCCCCCCCCCCCCCCCCCCAAGTTTTCCCTGTTCTTTAGTGATCACTAACTTGAGCGTCGGATGAGATCGAGATCTAGGAGATCAATCTTACAATATCCTCTTTGGTGTTTTTGTGCAAATCGACGATCGAACGCTAGAACTGATTTTGGCCTCCACAAAATGGCACCGTTAGTGGGATCGATTGGGAGTCCCACAAAAATATCAACTATGTACTTCTTGATGTTCTTCTCCGACGAATTTGAGTTTTGAACTAGAAATATTTTGGTCAAAAAATCAGTCTAATAATGATAATAGTTTATCTATTGATGTATTAATTACAATAAAAAACTAATATATGTTATTAACTTGTTTAATAATGGCTTCCATACTCTTTATGTGCATTTACACAGTGGTACGACTATATACAACCCATGTTTTTATTTTAGACAACTTATGTCTAAAAAACCCACATTTTGCCCAAAGATAACCCTCGTCTAAAGAACCCCCCCCCCCCCGCTTTTTTACTATGTTGTGCCCTTGTAGACAGCCACCCGCGCTACCTCTACCGCCCATCGATCTTATCCATCCCATTCTCGCCACATGCTTCATCCTCTTCCTCCTACTTCTCCCCATCCTTCCTCCTTATTCACTTTTTCTCCTTCATTTTTCTTCTCCCCTTCTTCTTCTTCCTCCTCCTCTTTCCCCTCTTCTTCCTCCTCCTAGCTCCACCTCCACCTCCTAGAAACTACGACCATCGGTCATTTCAGGCGATTGTACCTTCTGTGCATTCAACCAAATGCATCTACAGAACATTTGGACAATGGAATGCATTCAACCTCCATAACCGAATGGACAAAAAGGTACGTACATTGAACCTGGAATAGTCAAGTGTCATTATTTCCTGGAGGTGGGAAAGAGGAGGGTGAAAAAAAGGGGGAGGAAAAAGGGTGAGGAGGAGGAGGGAATGAAGGGGGAGGAGGGAGATCGAGGAGGAGGAAGGATGGGAAAGGAGTAGGAGGAAGGAGGAAGGAGGAAGGAAGAAGGAGACGACACTGGGTTGCCAGAGGCGGGCGATGGCTTGCACATGATCGGCAACGAACGTGGGTTGTCGTTAGCAAAAGAACAAGAATGATACATGATATATTGGGTATATTTTTAAATTTATTTTACGATTTTCTTTAGTATTATGTGGGTTGTGTATAGCCTTACCCTTTATCAGTTTTCCTTTAGGTTTTCTTGGGTAAGACCCATTAGTGAAGTTTGAGACGCTACTATTGAGACAATGTTAGTCCCACATCAAAAAAGAGGGGAATCATTAGGTTCCCATATCAAAAAAGGGGGAATCATTAGGTCGCTTAATATACATGCTTTGCTCTTCCCCCGGCCAAGAGATTAATGTTTTGGAGCACTCCGGATTAATAACAATCTTGATTCAGCACAATCTTAAATCTCAAGCTTAATCTAGTTTAACTAGTTTTTGTGTTTACAAGCTTAGACTCGCCTAACCCAAACATACTATCAAAGACAAACGTGAACTAATCTTATCGGGCTCAAGCTTAAGCCGAACACAACCCAAGCCAAGCTTGAGCATGTCTCAGCTTGGCTACATCACACCCTTACCTATCCTTGGGCCTTGGCCGTTCAGTCCCTAGACACGTACAGCCTGACCTGCCCCCCCGGGTTATCCAGCGTCGCCGCCGCTTCCACCGCCGTCCCTCCCGCCGCGCCGCCTCTCTGCACCACCAGCACCGACACGTTCGTCATGAAGTCCGACGACGCCAGTAGGTCCCCGATCGGTCCCAGCTCCGGGCACTCGGTGAACTCCGTCAGCCCCGCCATCATAGGCGAGGCCTCCCCCGGACCCCTCCCCACTATGTACAGGTCGTGCCCGCTCCCAATTGACCGAATCGCCGCCACCGTCTCCTCCGCGTTGCTCGAGAACTTCTCCATGTACACCACCCCCTCCCCGCCCAACGCCCGGAACTCGCTGATGCACTCCTCGTCCGCCCGCCGCTCCCTGTTGTCGTCCGTCGCGACCATCAGTACCCTCTCACGCTTCGGGTTTCCCGGCTGCGGCGGCGATGGCGGGGGCCGGGCTTGGGGGGCGAGGCGGAGCACCGTGAGGGTGGTGCCAGTGCGCCCCGCCATCCGGGCCGCGAACGCAAGCGCCTCTCGGTCGTCGGGCCCGCCGAGGAAGAGCAGCACGATCCGGTAGGAGGCGCGGTGGCCGCGGGAGGCGGTTCCGAGGCCGCGGTCGATTAGGATGCCAACGGAGCAGCGGGCGGAGCCGAGGACGCTCCAGTTGAGGGCGCGGACGGCCTGGTGGGTGACCTCCATCTCGCCGTCGACGGTCTGGTGCTTGTGGAAAGGAAGGAGGATGAGTGCCACGTGCTTCTCCTCGGCGACGCCTCGGACGTCCTCGTGCATGGTGGAGTAGCAGGAGAAGGCGGTGAGGGCCTGGATGGAGACGCCGCCGGCTTGCTGCTCGTAGGCCTCGAAGAGGCCCAAGATGTGCTCGGACTGGGTCTGGACGCGCCCATTGCCGCCGCCGAGTGAGGCGTCCTTGGGGTTGGAGCTTCTGGCGATCAGCATCGAGGAGGCGCGGCCGGTGAGCTCGATGAGGTGGAGGGCGTAGACGAAGATGGGGGAACGCTTGGTGGGGTTGGAGGTATCGAGGAGGGTGATGAGGGCGGGGACGTTGCGGGGCGTGTGGACGCAGGCCAGCATTCGGAGCTCCGATTCTGGATTGTGCCACCGGATGCTCCGCCGCTTGTATGATCCCAGCCGCCGTGCCGGCTTCGCTAGCGCCGTCACCAGCGGCCCCACCAGCGCCGTCACCAGCACCGACGTGAATAGCAGCACCGTGAACGACTGATCACCTAGCACCCATTTGTCCCTGCCGACGTTTAGGACGACCATCTCCATGACCCCCCTGGTGTTCATGACCATGCCGAGCGTCAACCCATCCTGGATCGGCATCTTGTGTAAGAACGCCACCAGGACGGCTCCGGCAACCTTGGCCACTGCCCCCACCACCACCGCGAGGGCGAGGAGCGCCGCCGCAGCCGCGTCGGTGACGCTGTACAAGTTTGACCGGATGCCAGTGAACACGAAGAATATCGGCAGCAGCAGCCCCTCCACCAGGTCCTCCACCTTCTCCACCAGGGCCTCCCCCACCGGCCCGCTGGGCACCGCCACGCCGTACACGAACGCCCCGAAGATGGGATGGGTTCCGACCGTGTCCGCCAGGAACGCCGACACCAGCACCCCCACCAGGATCATGCACGTGTACAGCTCGTCCACCTCCTCCCCCTCCGGCGTCCGCCGCACCACCCACAGCACCGCCGGCCGCACCACCGCGAGGCAAGCCGCGAGCAAGGCCAGCCCCGCCAGCACCGACCACACCGCCGTCTTCACGGTCCCGCCGCTCTGCGCGAGCGTCACGGCGAGCGCGAGCAGGGGCCAGGTGCAGACGTCGGCGAGGATGGCCGACGACATCGCCAGCCGCCCGATCTCGGACCCGATCAGCTTGAGGTGGGTGAGGATGCGGGCGAGGGCCGAGAGGCCCGTGACCGCGAGCACGGCACCCATGAAGGTGATGAAGGCGCACTCGTCGACGTCCTTTCCGAGTTGTGGGTAGACGGCCAGGCCGGAGAGGGCGCCGATGGTGAAGGGCGCCGCGATGGAGACCGCGGCGAACGACACCGACCGGGGCCCCGCGCGTGCGATGATGCCGGCCTCGACCTCGACGCCCACCATGAAGATGTAGTAGATGATGCCGAGTTGCGCGAAACCCTCAAACACCAGCAGGCTGCGCAGCGGGAATACGAAGAAGGCGAAGGCCGGGCTCTTACCCAACACCGCCGGACCCAGGATGACGCCGCCCTAGCAATCGAAAACGAAGGTCAAATGCATGGGCCAACAATGCATACATACATATCAAGCTGCGGCCGGCGGGGCTTACGATGATCTCCGAGATGTAGCGGGGCTGGCGGAGGGCCTGGAGGAGGGCGTCGATTGCCCGGGTGAGGAGGATGACGAGCAGCAGCTGGAGGAGGAGGAGGGGCATGGTGTAGTTGAAGAGGTCCTCGCCTAGCCAGACGCCGGAGACGGTGACCATCGTCGGGGCGTAGCATACGACCGGCGCGTGGGAGCTGTTCCTCGGGTTGGTGTCGAAGAACTGAAACGGTGAGTAGGTTCCCATCGAAGAGGATCGATCGTGACAGTGGAGATGAGAGGGATTGGGGCCGGCCGAGAGAGAGAGAGAGAGAGAGAGAGAGAGAGAGAGAGAGAGAGGCAACGGTCATGGGGAACGACCAGGTGTTTGAGTTTGGGCGGGTGGAGGCGCGAGGGGCCCCGCTATTTCTTTGCGCGGTAGACCCGACCTTTGTGGCGCGACTTTGTGTGAAGATCACACGCTCTTTGAATCTCACCGTTAATAACTACCACATGATACTCAAATTACTGTAGATACCTTATAGATTTATTTTAGGGTTATTTTGACTTTGCCTCCCAAATTTTACCTTGGGTTAGACTTTACTCCCCCCCCCCCCCCCCCCCCCCCCCCCACATATTTTCATTAATTAAACTTTACCCCCCAAAACCAACTGTTCCGTCAGTTCGCCATCTAAGAGAAAGGATGAGCTGACGGAAAAGAAATAAAATTTTGGGGTGAGCTGACGGAACAGTTACTTTTGGGGGGTAAAAACTAATTAATAAAAATATGGGGGGTAAAGTCTAATTCAAGGCAAAATTTGGAGGGCAAAGTTAAAATAACCCTTTTTTTATTAAAAAAAAGAAAAATTTATTCATACCCCAAAAACATGTAACTAGCCCCCTTTTCCATCCGTTTCATAGTAACTTACACAAAAAATTTAAAATATTATTTATACCCTTATTTTATACCCCACATCCAACTAAAACCTAAAACATAACCTTTTGGATATCGCCTGCAATTGGAAAGAAGTTGCACTCAAGATTATCCTGACCAGATTCCTCCAAACGAGATCTAACTCCTCTAGCAATAGGGAAAGAAGAGAGACGTCTCTCTCTCCCTCTCTCTCTCTCTCTGGTATCTTGTACTCATGGGGCTTCAACATCGGAAAGAAATGGGGTATGATCAAGATGGGGCGGGCCATTTAACTGGGGTGTATTCAAGGTGGGGTATAAGAGGAAGGGTATTTATGGGATAAAAATGGGATATGATCAAAGAAAACGGGATGTGTTCAAGTTTGTTGAAAATGAGGGTTAATTACAGATTTTTGGGGTATGAATAAAATTTCCCTAAAAAAATTAGTTTTAGTCCAAACCTAACCCGTTTTACATCCCTACCCCTAGGTGTAGGTAAAAAAAATCCTAAAAAACTATATCACCTTACACCGAATCAACCTGCCCCCAACTGCCTTTCTTATTCCGTTAGTCTTTCTTTCCACGTGGGAACTCCGTTTTCCGTCCTCTGGACGTTGGACTCCTGTCCTTAGTAAAAGCCGGTGGGCGGTCACCTTTTAAGCGCAGCCCGTTTCTTCTCTTCCCCCACTACCTTCGCTGCGATCACTTCTTCCCTCCCCCCCCTCCCTTCCCTTCATTGCCCCTCCTTCGATGCTGAAGAGGCTGCTCACCAAGCCCAAGGGGAAGGCCCCCTCGGCCATCTCCACTCTCGAACGGCTCTACGAGGTAACCGCCCCCTGCTCCACCCTTCTCTCTCTCTCTCTACCCTCTTTGATACCCATCCGAAGGTGGAACAACAAAATCCCATCATGGGTTGCTAATTCAGATCAAAGACTGTAAATCGGCGTTATTTATTTTGTGGGTCTGTCGATTTTTTAAAGATTAAATTCTGTTTTGTAACATGGAACCCTCAAACACTTAAATGTTGTTTATACAGTCCCAGAAGCGAATTCAATTGTTGTTTTTGTAAATTTTTTTTTGAGAAATAATCTCAAAAAAATTCAAAAGTCGCCAATGATGCTAGGACTTCAATGTTCAAAAGAAAACCAAAAGGTTCGTTTATTTGATTGTCAACAGTTGGTGGTGTAGTTGCATGCAACCAATACTAGTAGATTTATAAAACAAAAGGTCAACTCTATTGGATTAAAAGTTAATCGGATCCGAGCTTACAACGATTCGAAACTCCAAGTTTACCATTGGGGGGCCTCTCCACTATCATCATCGTAAGAATCATTGGCAAACCTGTCATCATCAGAGTTGTCTCCTTTTACGTATTGTTTCTATTCTTATCCTCCATCCTCACGAGCTCCTCGTCCACGTTTGTTGGTACCGTTTTGTCGTCTTCTTTTTTGTCGCATCAATACCACAATCCAACACTCGTCCATTGATTTAAGTCTCAATCGACCGTTAGTACTATGTCTGGAATGGGCACCAACACCACCACCACCACCCCTGCTGGCACTACTATTACCCCTCAAGCGTCTTCTTTTCTGTCTCGGCCCTTTTTCCTTCCTCATCATATGCCCAATGCTCAACCTGCAGGTAAGTCAAGCTCTCGCCATAGAAGATCAGCTAGTTCGTATCAACAAGCCATGTGTGATCTTCGCCTATCTCATGGAGCTTGGATGAGATCGTACCTGCCTCCTAATGTATAGTTCCCACATTTTCTAATTGTATTGCACAAATACCAAGTCACCGAGCTTCTTTTGTTTTAGCCATTTCGTCTTCTTCATATGTAATTGTCAGTTTAACAATTAAAAATATAATGAAGCAAGAGTTTTGAAAAGAAGTGCCACTTCATCAAGTGAGACTAGTACTTATTACTCTTTAGAGGTTGTTTTGATTGTATACATATCAAGATTAGGAAACCAATCTAACCAATCATGGGAAGAGTACATTTCCCATTTCTAGGCGTCCATTTCCAAAAGAATTAGCGGATTCCCTCCGACAGTTGGGAGAAGTTGCTTGCCTCTTTTTCCCTCATATAGGGAAAATTAAATCAAGAAAAAGAAATGACAAATAAGAAGGAAGGGAGAAGAGAAAGAAACACGAAAAGGTGAAGAAGGAAAAGTTTGGGTCTCCTTTACCTCCATGGATTGGTTTTGTTTCTTGTTGAGTTTTCTTTCATAGTAGAACAAGGAACACAACTATTTATAGGACCGGTTTCTCCCTTTAAATCAATGAAGGTAGCGTAAGAAATTTTTTATTTTCATCCTCCTTTGCATAATTGCTCTTCTAGACAGCATCATGAGGAACTGTGAAGCTTGATAGTACAGGTTAATAGCTGTTTTTAGTAGATCTCAAATTTTTGAGACGCTTATTAGAGGGCATTTTTGTCAATTTACATTGTTATGTGCAACCCTAATCGCATAGACTGAAAAGGGATGCTATCTCTATTGTAAATATTGTTCTTCGATTTTACCTTCGAGTATAGTGGATTTAGTGCGACTCTGTGATTTTTCCCTGGTTTGGGTTTTCCATGTAAATATGTGTCTCTATCTTGGTTTCTTCTTTATTTTTGTTGTGTTTTGTTTTTTGATATTTATTGCTTCCCAGGATCTTGATTTCGATTTCCAAACAAGCACTCCACTGTTGTTTCCCCTTCTATTCTATTTGCTTCTTTTCGTTGAAACTTATTGGTAACCCAAAACTTTAAATACTATTTGACATTGACATCTCTCATGAGTTTTGTTGTCTATGCATTTTTTGTCATGTGGTTTTTCTTAGTTGGTCTACTTAATGTGTCCTTTGAGTGCTTTTAGTCATTCCTATTGAGGCATATTTTGGTTTTATACGTTTTGGTGGTTCTCCCTATGCATGAGATGAAGTGAGATAGTTTTTTGATCCTTGGAAGGGGGAGATTGATTACCTTTTAAACGGAAAAGCATTTGTATTCTAGAATTAAACTATGTAGGGGTTCTGTGGCATTCTATATTTCAACATTGAGGGACTTTTCGTTGTATTTGGGAATGGTTATAGCTTAATTGAGGTTCAACCACATAAATCTTTAAATTTTGATCTCCTCTTTTTCCTTTGCTTACCCATGACTGTTTTTTTTTTTAATCTTTATGAGATCTTTGTGAATCTTGAAATTGTGGCATAAACCATGAGAATATGAGATTAGAGTTGTGTTCGGGAAGTGTCAAGCATTTCATGCACAGATCATTGTAGTACCGATATCTTTTTTTTCTTGTCCCTCCTAAATTCTAGATGTAATTTACACCAAACTTGGGGCCCGAAAGTGGAAAAAGTGGGTAGGAAATTTGATGAGATAGATAAGAAAATGAGCAACTTTGAACTATAGCGTGCAAAAAATCAAGTGATATGGGTGAGAAATGGTACAAAAACAAAAAAGTGTTGATGACAGATCAATAGAAGGAGATTGAGGTAGGATTGGACCATGGACCCCGACTTCCTGTCTTTGAAACCACTCTTCTGAGCCCCAAGATTCGCCAAAGGGTGAAATCTTGCCTATGCAGTAGGATGGAAAGGAAAGTGATCCGAACAGTTAGACCTCACCATAGAAATGAATGGCGAAGAAGGATTCATAAAGCCGACCCCAAGTAGATGGGACATGGATTTTTGGTTATGGTTTTATCAAGAAAAAGAGGAGAGGGAATGGGGAGCAGCTTAGTAGAACTAATTGAAGAAGGCACTTGAAGTGAAGATGACCAATGAGCGAAAAGCCTTTTTACTTACAAAAAGGTTGTCGACTTCAGAGCAGCAAACACGGATGAGTTTGGACTGATCGATTACGCGTCACACCACAAAACAAACATGACGGAGAGCGCAAAGGATTGAACCAAGACAAAATAGTGGTTGGGGAGTGGAAGACTTTAGAAGTTCCATCCTACCCTATACTTCATCTGAATATTTGGTTATTTTGATGTTTCATATCTTATGTGTACTCCCTTTCACCATGAAGTGAAACAATAGAAAATGGATGCAGTTGTTCTACCTGGAATATAAAACAGATGCCTAGTGTCTTATCTGTATAGCTAATACCATGCTATTGTTAGGTTACTCTCCGATTCCACACGGGTGAACTATCAACATGGCAAGACATAGATCTTGTGCGGGACATTGTTCTGCATTCTGAATGGAAATGGAATGACAAGGCCCCTCCCAAAGTATAATAGGGATTCTCGCATAGAACCACATCGTATTTCTTAATGACTAGTAAAGTGAGTACCATGTATGATATTTGTGCTCAGGTTCATGTGAGTGGCCATACGGCCCATACCACTAGTTATTTCGCCTTCATTTTCATTGAGGTAAATCGGGAAGATGGATGCCTGCCATGTACTTTTGAATAAGAGAAGTTGGTTTTTTCTTTGGAGCAATTAGCAATATGAGTAAAATTGGCATCAATACTGTCGTCAAGTTGGGGAAGCTAATATCCTTCTAGTCTAGTAATCCTAAATCTTTTAGGCATAAGCAACATCTGCTTGAAAAGTGACTAATGTAAAAAAATGAAGATAGGCTTTCTCCTTTTGTTTACTAAATGATGCACAGTGCTGACGATCTTGACAAATTTGATTGTGCAAAGATGAATATGAACTGTTTGGAAATTGGAAGTTTATCACTGAAATCTGACAATTGTGATTTTCTCCTCTCTTTTTTTATGTGCTGGGTTGGGGGTATTATGGTCTGCCCTCTATAAAACCGTTTCGAGCATACTCCTCTTGAAGTCACTTTGTAGGCTATGCCTCAATATTTGTATTTTGACTTAGAATAACCTGATCAAGGAGGGAGTCTATCTTTAAAATGAGGGCTTTGTGAATAGATTGAGAGGATGTACGACATCTGTTTGTTAACTTGACCTTTTTGTTTTGTCTTAAGATGAGGGCTTTGTGAATAGATTGAGATAGCTGCATGTCATAATATGTGTAACATAGCTGCCCATACTTTTTGTTGAGAGGAACTGTCTGTGTGTTATATTGGGGCTTTTGGACGAAACTAACAGTATTTTTTGTGAGTAAACTGACAGAGGTTACTGTTCTAATCACGACTAGTTATGGAATCATGGAACTCTTTCATCTTGTGGTTTAATCTAGTTGGTCCGCATGGTGGAAGTGGGGGAACTTTTTGGGTTTCCCCATGGAAGAAATATTTTCTCGTGGGTACCTATTTTTCTTCTCTCTTTCTTGGGGTTTCTATGTTTCTTATCTGCTTCTTACCAAAAGTGGTGTTACTGACGACTTTTGTGGAGGTCAGGTTTTCAATCCACCTCTCTTTGTAATCGTAAAATGTGTCAAGTATTGTGCTTCCATCATTAAGAAAATAAACATATTGATAAATTTTCTCGTTAACTTCTATTAGACAATGAGGATGATCAAAGAATCTTCTCATGAATAGGTTTGTAGCAACTAATTCGTATGTGGCTAACATTTTAAGTCATCAATCTACATTTCTTGCGAGAACAATGAGGATGAAGACAAAACTATTTGCTTATTGATTTGATAACTGGGTGTGAATTGAATTTAATATTATTGCAAATCATATACTTTGGTTCATTGCATAAGCATTTTTTTTTGTTTGTGTTCTTTTTTTTTTATCGACAAGCTTTGCCATAGGCTCTTCTGAAGTTCTAATTTGTGCTTACTTTTTCAAGCTCACAGACGCTAGAAATGTTGGAGAAGAAAGAAAATGTGCTTCAAAAGAAAATTTCTAGAGAAATTGAAAAGGCGAAGGATTACACAAAAGTAAAAAATAAAAAAGGTATGTGCGTATATCAATTTTCTTTCAGCAAGATAAATTATTTAAATATGCTAATTACTGGATAATTTTTTGTTACGTGCCATCCTTCTAGTTATGAACATCTTCATTAGCTTATCAGAAAGAAGGATTTCATTAGTAGTTTGTAATTTTTTTTGGCAATCTTAAAGGTTACTAAGTGAAAATGAGTTCAATAAGAATGCTAGAGATATTGGTGATGCAAGTTGTGTAGTTTATTTACATACGATGTTTCATGTATTGAATTTGTATTTAATATAGGAATTAGGAACCAATGCTACTCAGAAACACACTGATGTGGTGTGCATTGAGCACTGTTTGCTGCATTGTTCAATGCACTGAACAGTTGCTGATGCACGTCATGTTGGCGTGTGCCCAGTTTTGTGTCATATGTGTGATCAAGAATCTTTTTCCTAACTTAGGAGTATAGTTATCCTATTTGACTACTTGCCCCAACCAGTCGGGATCGATCCTTGTGTTTCAACATTTTTCTACTCTACTTTTATGTATTAAAGCTCAAAGGTTTCAACTCTACTGTCCTAGATCCACACAATTGGTTTCAAATCTCCATCCCAGTATTTGTTGAACCAATTCATGGTTCGATTGCTGAATCTATTCCTCTTTTATCATTTTAATTCTCAGGCGTCGTCATGATCTTTTGATATGGTTAAAATGGGGTTCTCATCTTGATCAATATGAAACTTCTCAATCTTATCCCACAATATTTTCTTCGAAGTCAAGGTCTCTAACTTCCACTGTTGTACTATGACTAGTATAGGTTATTTCATGTGCATTTGAGATATTTCCGGTGAATCTAAAACAAAGCTCTTCTATTTTGGATAATTGTCGAGATGATCATTGAATAGATTCATATCGTCTGACATATCTTGGCAGCTGGTCTTGGAAGGGATAACGGACTACTACTTTTTAGCTCATGTTTGGAACAAATTCAGTGCGCAAGGCTTATGGTGGAAGGGATTTTACAGGAAGCTTGAAATCAGCTTCCCGCAAAGGCCTCCATGGAAGATTTTACGGGAAGCTGAAAAATGTAGCCAAAACAGCTACCTGCAAAAGCTGAAAGACTGGAAGCTCTGCGAATTGAATCCAAACACACCCACTTACAGCCTCCTAGTGTGGGAGTCGCCTCAAGATAGCACAAACAAACAAAATGCCTAACTCAAACCTGACTTGATTGACCCAAAACCAAGGTTCAAAATTTTCATTTCGACTAATATTTCGACACTCTGGATATGAAAATATTTGATAAGGTGAAACTATTGCAATTTTATAGAAATGGTGAAAATATTAATTTTTAATGGATTTTTTTAGTTAAACTCTGGATCATGGATTGAGATTTCAGTCAAAATACCAAAATTTCGGTTTTGGCCGCTATTGAAATGAAACACCCATGTGAAACCCCGAAACTTTGGATTTTGGTGGTTTTCGGCTGAAACTGGCGAAATGTCGGTCGAAAGGTGAGATTTCGGCGAGATTTTGATGAAATTTCGGTTAGATTCTATGGGGCTCTCGGAATGAGATGTTGTCGGTTCTCTAAGTGGCTTTCGGTGACTTTCAATGAGATTCCCTCCGAAATAACGTGGGCTCGAAAACCAAGGGCATCTATCGGACGGATTTCGAGTATGTAAATTTATGTAAATATATGGTGATTATCAAGTTTTTTTTTTCTTTTTCTAATTTATTGGTATTCCACATTGGTTATCATGGTCCATGCAAGCTTATTGTATTTGGTGTGTGTTTTCTTCAAACCATTCAAGTAAATATATATACACAACTATAAAAGACATAAATTTTAAAATTTTAATTTTTTTTGCGAGTTCGTCCCTTTTTTTATCATTTCAAAATTTTTTTCCCACATTTCGGTCGGAATTCTGAAAATTCGGTTTCGGTCAGAACCGAAACCAGATACGAAATCGAAATCTCAAACCTTGCTATGGATAACCATAAATCTAGCATAGCTGCATATATATACACTTTGGTACAATTAAATTATACTTCTAGACTCTCTTTAGGTGTGGAACTCTACATAGCTCGTATCTCTATGTATGTTGTGCTGATGCATAATAGCCTAAACATTGAAAGGATGGAAATATTGTTTTATCAAAAATAAAATATGATCATATAAAGTTGTTGATCTGCCAAGGTTTGAAATTTTCACTTCATATTGGTCTAGTTGTTGATTTTGATTTACCCGACTTTTTGTCAAAAAGTTGAAAATCGTGATGTTGAATTTTGGCTAAGTCTATCGAGCATCACCTCGAACTACGATCATCATGTTGTTGATGCAATCGATGTGATTCACCTACCCATTCTGTCGAGGAGATCACCCAACCAATCCGCACGAGCCGAGACAAATATTTCTTTCCGTTAGTCTACCCCCACATCCGAATCCCTCGCCCTGGAAGGCGATATATGAGATAATCCCCTGGATGCCATACCTCACAGAAGGTGATTCACGAGAGAATCGTGCACAGTTTTGTTTGACCGAGATGTGAATGCCCGTGATCTGCTCGGTATAGTGATTTATTTCATTATCGACGATAAAAAAGCTCTTGTTATATAAATTTTTTATAGATTCAAAATATCTAACCGGTCTTTGGGTTTTTAAGTTTATCTTAAACTTCTAGATTTTCTGAGATTTTTTCTGGTCTAAAATATTTTGAGGTTTTTGTTCCACCGAATTTTCTTTTTTAACAAAAATTATAGAGTCTGATTTTGTATAGGAACTGAAAAGTTACATTTTGATTAGGGCTGACAATGGGACTGAATCTGGCCCAGGCCCGATTATGCCCGGCCCATTTCGAACGGGTTTGGGCCTATATCCCAAACATTATAAATGGGATCGGGCTTATAGTTTGGGCTCGAAACCAAAACGGGTCGGGCCTAGGCTTATATAGGTCATGCCCGAATCCGGTCTACTTTCATAGTTGGGGTCAGGTCTACCCAATATACTTAGGAATTGACTTTTTCTATTCAATTAGGTAGCAACAATATGTGGGAAAAAAATTTTAGAGTTTCTTATAGTCATTGCTAGCTTACACCACAATTTATAAAATATAAATATAATTTTGTAAAATAAAAAAATTATGCTAACAACATCGATTAATGCCAAATAAGTCCATTGAAGAAAGGTGGTCATTGAAGATTTTCGAGTCAGGGCCTGGCCCAGGCTCGAATCTTTGATATGGGTTTGGGCCTTGTCTTTAAAGCCCAATACAAGACGGGTTGGGCTTAGGTTGAAGAAAAAAATATGGACCTAGACCTGGGCTTGGTTGAGTTCAGCTCAGGCCTGGCCCATTACCAGCCCTAATTTTGATTCCTTTGGATTTTGATTTTTTTGATATTTTTATTAAATCTAAATTGGGGGGTATTGGCTTATATACATAAAATAACTTAAGGTAATCATTTACTTATGTGTTTTTTATGTAAATATGGTTGTCAAGATAAATTAACCTTATCCTAAACCAAGTTTTGTTTTTTTTAAGTGTTGAGTTCCGAAACCCGAAAATTTGATGGTTTCGAAACTGATTTCGAGATTATTTCGGAATATTTCATAATATTTTGAAATGTTTTGTGATATTTTGAGAAATTTTGTGTTATTTTGCTATAATCACGAAATATCCTACGGTTTTTTAACCGGTGCATATTGTATATGATATTTCATATAAGGATCTCAAAAAAATGAAATAGTT
>OX393554.1:63921892-64101170 GCA_947650365.1 Chamaelirium japonicum
TGTAAACATGCACATCCTTGCTGACACAGTTTAAAGCATGGTGAACCATGCCTCTATATCATAAGATGCATCAAATTATGAATACTTCTGCTTGTGCCATTTCGATATGAAGATCATTTCTCAAAGTTGTTATGAAGAATTTATTATTTTTGATGGTTCAGCCATCATAAGGTGATGCAAAGATTTTGTCAAGTGGTGTGTATGATAGAGGGTATGGAGGCATAAGATCTGTCACCAAGGAAATCAATAGATGTATGAAAGAATCAATCATACCTTTCGATTGCTATAAGAAGTTATTGTTAGATTAGTTTTCTATGTTCTAGATTTACACATTTTTAATATATAGATCAGCATAGAAAATCTATTTGAAGTCTTGAACTCAAGGATAAGTGCTTCCTAAGGAGAAGAAACCAATGCTAATTAGTTTGCCCTATAGCATTAGAATTTCTTGATTAATAGAGTTCTTGGTACATATATAAACAAATTATTTATTCTGGCAATTTATTTATCAATCGTCTGCTTTTCAAGGTTAATAAAAAGGCATGTTTCTGTTTTCTCCTCTCTAAACTCTTCATTACAATGTTTGATGGTTGACCTCTGTTCTAAGAAACCACATTTATCAACTTAGATCCTGATATTTGTCATCATTTTGTTCTAACGATCTTTTCCCTTGAGTCCTAATGGGGATTAGTTTACTTCTGCAACAAGTATGCAATTTCATGCATTACCGTGCTTGTTTATGGATATCTGGATATTTCTCCAGTCACCATTTGTTGTTTGCAGATGTTGTCTGCAAAATTTCAAACCAAAACAACCTTGTTCTGTCATAGTTTTCACAACCATCACCATTTTGCATGATGCCTGTCTTTTCTTTTCAGAAAATGAAGAATATCAGTGGTCAAAATTCGCCACGATAAAAAGGGACCCACACACATCTCAGAATGAGTGAGACGCTCTCTTCTTATCCCCCCTTTGACACTGATGTTACTTTTTGAACTTTTACTTCTACTTGGAAAAATCCTTAAGAGAAACCCCTCACTTTCCCCGATTACGCTAACATGGGGGTAATTTTGGTATAGCATAATTCGGATTCCTGTTCACTTTCCCGGCTACCAAACACATCCAACATCACTTAAGGGAGGGAATCCCTTCCCTTTCCCGTCACTTTCCGGTTGCCAAACACGGCCTTAATGAATTCGCCATTTGCTCAAGTGTTGCATCTTTTATATATTTTCAGATCCCACTTTTACATATAGCAATGCATCTCTTGTTTATTCATCATGATCATGAGATCATCATCATCATCCAAGTATTATCCATTAAAATGAGGGTACCTATGGAGCACAACTCTAATTATTAAGTTTATTTGAAAGATTAGCACCACTCTGTTGCTCCACGGACCCCAAGGTGTGCTGCCCTGCGGTGCCTCGAGTTTCGAGGATAAGGATTTTCCAATTGGCTGTCAACTGACGTCAATCCTCTAAGATTGGTACCAAAAACCTGACCAAGATAAATTGGCAAGAGTGGGTCTGTCAAGAAACCTAGAAGGCCAGTTGGCAGGTAGACATACCTTCCGTATTGGTTACATAGTTTTAGCTCATGCAACCAGGCAGCAATCCTCCAAGCTTCCTTCAGACTTGGAAAAAGTGTAGATAAAGATGGTAGAAGGCAGATTTTGATATAGGGGATTACCATGGCTTCTCTTGCTGATTTGGCAAAGATGGTAGAAGGCAGAATTATAAGCCAAAGAGAAATTGAATACCATCCAATGGCTTCTCTTGCTGATTGTTTTCCATAAATGTGGCTTGTACCTTACTCACTTCAATCTTACATAATGCAGACAAAAAGTTGTATTAATAATCCACCTAGTTATGAGAGATGAAAAGTAATTAGCTAATCTTCGCACCTGGAGCCATGAATATTGAATGGTTTGTTCTCTTTGTTTACGTAATACTAAATTAATCGTTCATTTGTCATATCTTCACAACTTATTTTGCAGAAGCACTTTTTACTTTCTTGCAGCTGCAATTCAATGCCTGAAGAAGAAAAAGTTATACGAAGCACAATTGGAGCAGATAGGTAACTTCCAGTTGCGAGTTCACGATCAGGTATAAATCACTTAACGAAGCACATATGTGCACTTCTTTGATCTTGATATACAGCATACATTTTGATATCATTTTATAGTATGCATTTGGTGTAGATGATTTTGGTTGAAGGTGCAAAGGCAACTACAGATACTGTAGATGCTCTGAGGACCGGATCGGCTGCTATTAAGTCCATACAGAAGTCTTTGTAAGCTTTCAATTTTTCAGTTTCTTCAGCAAGCTGACTTAATTTAATCTTGAGTTTACATTCAAGTTATTTGATTGGATTCATAACTTCCATGGACTGAACCAAATCTTTGATTTTTTCCATGTACAGTATATGGTTTTTTTGAGACTCATGTGATTGTAATGATCCTTCTGTTACTTTGTGAATCAATTGATTTGGCTAATAATGGAACTTTATCTTTAGGTTTCTGGAGTGCTTAAGAAGTCGTTTTTCTGAATTTAAAAATATTTCTGGATCTCGATAGCCTTAATACAAAGCAGACTTTCTAGGTCTGTTTCGAGTTTGCATCTCCTCCTTGTCCGGATCCAAGTCGATGGAGAGGTTCGCCACTCCCTAGGGGTGGGGGAATTTCTACATATTACTAGAACTGTGCTTTTTTCAAGACCCGTCAAGGAGAGCAATCCCCTACCTTTATTTATTGGGATTTTTTATCGATTGATAGTGGGATGGATCCATGTAGAATTGAACTCCGAGGTCACCATTTTTTTTCTAATGAAAAACATAGTTCTCCCATGTAAGGTGCAGTGCTATGGGTTGTCCAGGCTTTAGGCAACAACATAGTTGGTCTTTAGCATATACTAATTGGATAAATCTTCACCCACGTTGCTTTTTTTTTTTTTTTGGTACTCCAAACGGTAGTCATTACACGACCTGAACGTTCTCCATCACAAGGATTCCAAGGTTGTACGAGAACGTATCATCCCAGTAACCCACCATATTCCGGATTAGAGCCTCCTTGGCTAACCAGTGTGCTACCCCGTTAGCAACTCGGGGTACCCAATGCTGCGACACATTGTGAAGCTTCTTCCAAGCTGCCAAACACTCTAATAAAATAGGGCAGAGTTCCATCGAGGTCCCCTTTTTAAACACCAGAGCCTTGCGAGCCTGTTGTGTGTCCGTCACCACTAACGTATCCCGTCCCCCCTGCCTCACCAACTCCTTCAATGCCACTTGTATAGCCCAAAATTCCACATGGAGGGGGGATGTCGCCCTACACCGAAAGGAGGCCGCGGCCATCAACTTCCTTGATCGAGAATTGATAATCCATGCCCCAGCTGCCAGCTCCTCCGTTGACCGAAAGGCCCTATCTATCCGGATGATAAACTCCATCTACGGTCGCCAACTATTCGTGTTGATAGTAGGCCTCGACGAACCCGTCATCCGGATATATTGCCCAATTGTGGCCTTTGTCCGATGAACCAAACCCTTACTCGAACTAACTTTCTGATCAAAAAGCTTAGCACATCGGGCTTTCCAAAGTATCCACATCGCCATCCCAAAAACTTCACTTGGAAACGGCTGCTGATGCTGCCTTGCCACCGCCGATCCTGCTGCCAACAACCCACCTTGAAAGAAATTAAGTCCCATATCTACTCGTAGACAATGCCAGATCTCAAACACCTTCGGACAAACCCAAAACACATGCTCAATATCTTTGTCGGCTTCGTGACACCATGGACACTCACCGAACCCCAAATGCACCATACTGCGCAACAAGCTCGGCGCCGGAAGAGCACCATGTAACACCTTCCACAGAAAAAAAATATATGAATTTTTGAAGGCACACGAAGCAACCATAGGTTCTTCCCCCACCAAGGCTTTGGGTCAAATCTCTCCACCTCCTGCCTCCCAAAAAGGGCGTTCACCATAGAAGTATACTTACGTCGTAACGCCAACTTGGACTTCCCCAAGCGCTTAACCCTTCGAACAGTGTCGGCCATCCAATTTGACGCTCCACCCTCACCCTAATCGTGCCAGTTAGCCATAGTCAATTGGTACTTACCGTACTTTACTTTTCTCGAATCCATTCCGCCCCTGGATTTGAGCTCTGTAAAACTAACATCAATGAGGCAATACTCATCTGCATTTGGCTGGTAACAAAACTTGGAACCTGTAATCCTCCACAACTCCGGTCCTTGGTTATCTCCTCCCAAGAAATAAGGTGCAACCACCTCTCATGACAACTATACCCCCAAAAAAAGGCTCAGCCCAACTTATCCATCTTTTGCAATAATCCCATAGGTAGCCCTCATGCTCCCATATAGTGGACCAGAATAGCAGACAAAACTGACTGTAGCAGCACAAGATGCCTAGCTGGAGATAACATCCGAGCCTTCCACCCCGCAAGCCAAGCTTCCATCTTACTCAAAATCCCGTGAAAATGAGAAACAGGAACCCGAGTGGCATTCACTAGCACCCCCAAATGTATCTGTTAACGGATAGTCCCACATCGGTGAGGGAGGCACCCATCACCCGCTTAATATACCCTCTGTGGACCTCCCCTTACAACTCGGGTTTTGGGGTGTGAGGGTATCTAATATGGTATTAGAGCTAACCCGTCTCCTGCTCCTGCTCTTGCTCCGGGTGCTCCCCACCGATCGTGCCTTGCCACGCGTGCTCCGCGTGGGAGGATCCTTGCCATGCGTGCTCTGCATGAGGGGGAGTGTTAACGGATCGTCCCACATCGGTGAGGGAGGCACCCATCACCTGCTTAATATACCCTCTGTGGACCTCCCCTTACAACCTGGGTTTTGGGGTGTGAGGGTATCTAACAGTATCCATGGATCCGCGTAGATGTGATGTGTAAAGCGTTGGTCACTCTCTTCCGTTGTCTCGCCAGCAAACAATGGGAAAATTTTATGCTGGATTTACTAGGGCTAATGCAAAGCCCAAGCCCTTGGCTCACCCGGTCAAACACCCCTCTCATGCCCCACGCATCTGGCAATGACGCCCTCGTGATAAACATAAACTCATCAGCATATGTCAAGGTGTGAACTGGTCGTGAGTTTCACCGAGACGTAAACCCCTCAATGTCACCAACCGCCAAGCTCCTCTCCATCTCCCAATGGAACACTTGAGAGACCAACAAAACCAAGTAAGGAGAGAGAGGGTCCCCTTGTCGCAGCCCACACCTAGGGATGAAAGTCTCTGATTCCTCCCCATTAACCAGCAACCGTAAGTTTGTCATCGATACACATTGTTTAACCCAGTCACACCACCTTGGGTGAAAACCCAGATTAAGCATAATAGATTCCAACACTGACCACTGGACCCGATCATAAGCCTTATCAATGTCGGCCTTAATAATCATTGTTGCCCGTCGCAGTGGAGATTTATGGACTGAATGAAGGATCTCTTGTGCAAGCACAATATTATCCCGAATGCATCGTTCCGGAAGAAAATCGTGGTGTTCTACTCGAATGATTGTCGGCAGAACCACTAGAAGTCTATTAGCCATAATCTTGGAAAGGAACTTATACGGTTGATTACATAAACTAATTGGCCTATAATTGTTGGGTCCCTCCGGTGATTTACTTTTAGGAATGAGTACCACGGTGGTAGCATTACACCTCTGCGGCATACTTCCCTCCCGAAAAAAATTCTGCACATCCTTAACCACATCATTGCCCATTACCTTCCAGAACCGCATAAAGAATTCCCCATTAAAGCCATCGGGTCCGAGGGACTTGTTTTTAGGAGTAGCAAAAACCACCCTCCGAATCTCCTCATACCCGGGGACACGGGTAAGAAACCCATTCTGCGTAATAAGAGCTGCTCAAACAATGGCAGGTCCGTCGATAACTTAATGTCAATTACCGGCTCCGCCCTCCATTGATGACGAAAAAATTGCACCAAGCACCACCGAATACCTAGAGCATTAGTCACCTCTTATTCTCCACCAAAAGTGACCGGATCTAATTCTGCTCCCTTCGCACCAAAGTGCTAGTGTGGAAAAAAGCCGTGTTTCGATCCCCCCAACGTAACCACTGAACTCTAGATTTCTGAGCCCAAAGCATCTCTTGTTCAAGCCCCCATTCCAGCTCATCCTTAGTCTTCTCCCACTCCTCCCTCCTCCCTGTCTCCCCACCCTCCCCTCGAATCCTTTCCAACTTGTATCACAACCCCTCAACAACAGAGTGAATATCGCCTACCTCTCTCCGATTCCACTTAGCAAGAGCCCGCCTAACAAAAGGGATATTGGCCTCACAATCAACCCCGCCAATCCAATTATTCTGAAATATTCACGCACAATCCTCCCGTCGACACCAAAAATTGTTAAACCTCCACGGTACCTGCTGAGGCTTCGTATTCGTAACAGTCGACACAAGAATAGGCGCATGATCCGACGAACATTGCGGCAAGTGTCGGGTACAAGAATAAACATGGATTCGGTGATCCATGGGATCGTAGCACCGATAGCCCTTGTGCTCCCGACTGAGCCCCAAATGAACACACCTAACAGACCTAGCAGAGAGTTTGGTGCGCTCATGGGGAGGGAGGAGAACGAAACACGTGCACCCAAAGGTGCGAAGTAGGGAGTAGTCAGGAGATGTGGAGTAAAGCCGCTCGTATGGGGTAATACTGGAAAGGGTGGAGGACGGAGTGATGTTAATAAGGTGAACGACAGTCAGAACAGCCTCGGCCCAGTAGGAATGCGGAACAGAAGCAGACAGAAGGAGAGCTCGCGTTGTCTCAAGGACATGGCGATGTTTGCGCTCGGCGACTCCATTCTGTTCATGGGTGTGTGGGCACGACTATTGGTGAAGAGTGCCGCGAGTTTGAAGGATCTCACGCATCTCGGAGGAGAGATACTCCTGGGCACAGTCAGACCGAAACGTCTTAATGCGCCGACCAAACTGGGTGTGAAGCATAGCAGTGAAGGTCTGGTAAATATGAGGAATCTCGGAGTGGCGACGCATTAGATAAGCCTAGGTGCAACAATTACTATGAAACTTACATAATATAAAAAACCAGTAAAAGAAGCAACTGGAGCAGGGTCCCAAATGTCAGAATGCACTAAATCAAAAGGAACAACATATTTGGAAGCACTAGTCGAAAATAGTAGAGCCAGATGTTTTGCCAATCTGCAGCTTGTACAGACAGAGAGGGGAGAGGACACACGACCCAAAGCGCCCGAACAGAAAACGCTTTTGAGTCTATCACTGGACAAATGACCTAACCTTCTGTGCCACAAGTTGGCATCAGAGGCGACTAACATAACTGACTTAACAGAAACAGGTGAAACATGAAGATGATCCAGCTGGTAAAGTCCTCCCGTCCTACGGCCCAGCCCAATCCTTCGTCCCGTTCACGAATCCTGCACAACACAAGCATAGGAGGTAAAGGTGACAGTGAGTCCAGAATCACAAAGAGAACTAATAGAAATCAAATTAATATTAAGAAGAGGAGCATGATGAACATGGGATAGGGTCAGGCGACCAGTGTAGTCTGAGATAGGAGTCGTGGATCCACACTGCGGAATAGGTACAAGAGTACCATCCGCAGTGCGAACCTCCATGTGGGTAGGATCAGGAGCACAGTCGGTGAGCACAGTGGAGTCATATGTGAGATGACAGGAAACACCCCAATCGAAAATCGAAGGGGCAGCAGTACCAGAGGAGGCGGCCAGGCCGGTAGCAGGCGAAGAGCTGGTGGAGGCGATGTGACGAAGTAGGAGCTCCTCAAGTCGCTGGAGACGATCCGGCTCAGGATGGTGCAGTAGTAGCAGCAGTGGGCGCCGGAGTCTCTACAGAAGTAGCAGCGCCACAAAAGTGGCGGAAGGAGGATTGACCACGTCCACGACTTCGTCCACCTCAACCACCTCGGCGATCGTCACGTGAAGCAGGAGCCCAATGTGGTGTCCTCAAAGTGGCGGAAGGAGGATTGACCAGTCCACGACTTCGTCCACCTCAACCACCTCGGCGATCGTCACGTGAAGCAGGAGCCCAGCGTGGTGTCCTCTCATCTGGACCCCAGCGAGGGTTGCGGGGTGGACGTGTGGGATACTTATGCTTCATGTGACTAGGCTCCTTGCAGTAATATGACAGAATACCGGCTCGTCGGAGAAGCTGGCCGCCAAAACGCTATCAGAACCAGAGACCGGTGGAGAAGGGCGAGCACCTTGAGTCTGAAGACGAGTTTCCTCGTCAACCAAGGCAAGTAGAGTATCCTCTAGCCGAGAGAGTGGCTCACGGTGCAGGAGCTGAGCGGCGATAAGAGCAAAGTCAGGCCGAAGCGCCGCCAGAAACTGGTGCAAGTGGCCCTTGTCCAGGTAGCGCTGAAAATCCCTGGAGCGGGGGCAGGCACACCGCTCGGGAATCATAGAGTCCAGCTCATGTCAGTATGCACTCATCAGGCTGAAGAAGTTCTGAATCGTGCGCTCCCCCTGACGAGCGGATTGTGAATCGCAGATAAGCTGATGCCGGCGTGCATCGCCGCGCGAGAGAAACCAGTCCCGGAGATATTCCCACATCACGCGTGCTGCAGGAAAACGGCCAATGGGAGCAATGAGCAAATGAGCAACAGAGTCCAGGAGATAGGCTCTGATGGTATGGTCGTGGCGATGCCACGTGAGGGCGGCCGTGGCAACAGCCATAACAGCAACAGCAGCAGAAGACGCGGCACTATCTGCAGTGCTACTGGTGTCCAAGGAGAAACCGGAGGAGGCATCTGGAGGAGGGTGGTCACCGGTGATGTGACTCCAAAAATTGCGATTGGAGAGCGCGACCTTAACGGTGAGCGACTAATCAGGTCAGGCCAGTCACTGGCCGAAGACAACAAAAAGGTGACCGCCTTTAGCGATGGAGATATCACGACGACGGACGACACGGTAGGAGACGCCATGGAGGAATATCAAGGGAGACGAGATGCGAGGAAAAGGAAAAAGGCCGGTAGGGGGGGCTGTTAGGGGAGAAGGAGGCCGGAAGGGGGGGGGGGGGGTGGGCTATCGGGGGTGGAAGGAGGCCGGAGTGGGGGGGAGGGGCTGCGGGGGCCTGCAGGAGGGGCGGAGGGGGCTGCGGGAGGCCAGAAGGGGCAGGGGGGCACCGCAGGATGCCGAGGGGGGGGGGGGGGGGGAGGAGGAGGTGCTACGGGAGGCCGGAGGGAGGGGGGTGGTGCTGCGGGAAGCCGCAAGGGGCAGGAGAGGGCTGCGGGAGGCCGGAAGAGGCAGGGGGGCACCGAGGGATGCCGGGGGGAGAGGAGGGGGTGCTACGGTAGACTGGAGGGAGCGGGGGGAGACCAGAGGAACCGAAGAAAGGAGATCGGAGCTGGAGATGGCTGCCGTCGTCACCGTCGGTGCGCGAGAGAACCCAGAGCTCTGATAGCATGTTAAGAGAAGACGGCTAGGGTTTGGAGAGAATGGAATGGTTCTCATTGAGGGACTGAAGCCCAATATATATGTACATGTATACACACACAACCCGATCCGACAGTACATAGAACCCGACCCGGTATATACATTAACACTCACATACACTTTCCATTGCAAGGATAGAACCCTATCAATGATTTCTGAGTCCAACTTATTCCCTAAGACTTTTCCCACCAATACCTTTGCCCAAGCTGCTCTGGCTTCTCTCAGATATTCCTCATTGGATACCAAAAAGCCTGGTGTACCTTTCTACAAGTTCCGATGTCCTCGAGTTTCTTTCATGGCTGCTTTCCACCTCCCCTCACCATAGCCCACAATTTGTTAGCCTGATCTCTATATCTCCTAGTGTCGAAGATGAATCATTGCTCTGCCCCTAGTTTTTTGGACGAAGCTCATCCTGTTACCGGGTTTCCATCGTTGGACATTCCCTTTTCCTTGATCTTCCATCTATTGTATTTCTAAATCCAAAACACTTTTTTGAGACTATTATGAGGATTGAGACTATTATGAATATCAGTTTTTTGAGGATGCGATTCCTAGTAGGCTGATAATTAATCATGAAACGTGTGGCTAGGTGTCTGCTGGTTTCTTTTCTTTGTTATAAATGTGGGACTAATCGGCTTTGTCCATGTTTGGAAGATCTTCCCACACCATAAAGTTGTATAGGAAGCTGTTTTTTTTGCTTCCGAACATGTTTGAGAGGACATCTTCTGATGGTTTAGCTTATGCTGGAAGTTGTTTTGACCCTATTTTTTAAAAGCTTCAATGAAAGCTTTCTTAGTAAGCCAAAAAAAAGGATTATGCAGGAATGTGTTTTCAATTGAACGAGTATACCCTCATACATTTTATAGACTCCATAAGAAATGCAGCACAGTCGTTCATTTAGAAAATCGCCAACTATCTCCTTCCTCCCCATGTCTCCTTTCTCACCACTTATTCTTCGTCACAACATCGACAGAAGCTCTACATTATGAGCGATCTTCCCATCCTAAGACTAAGGTGCATCTCCTCGCCACTGCTTCTTTCTCTTCTTTGAAACCCTTTGAACACCCATCAACTCACCTGCCCGAATCCGCCCAACCCACCCAACCAATCTGTCTAATCCACCCAGCCACTTGCCAGAATCTGCCCAACTCAGTTGTTGGAACCCTGAATCTCTTTTGAAATACTATTACCAAACAAATCCGGAAGCTCTAAGGCTCCAAAACTCCATTAAATTACATTTATCGAAATATACTTGTGATTCCCGCAAGAGATGTTTAAACTCGATTCTCCAAAAAAGACTTGCCTAAAATTCCTTCATGCAGATGCATTCCCAAGACCACCTTTGTGATGAGAACAGGACCCTGCCTGCACGACTTCCATGGCCCGATACGCGCTCAAGGCATAATTAAAATAAAATTCGGATTTAATAATTCATAAAATTTTATTTTCAGAATAAAATAATCAATTTTTTTCCCGAAATTATTATTTTAATCCGAAAATACATTATTTTCGGATTATTAAATATGGCAGTTTTAAAGATGTCATTTAGTTAAAATTTATGATAGATTTAGATCTTTTTGTTATGGTAAGTATTATCTTTTTTATTTTTGGTAGTTATTTTATGGTTTCTTGGAGATCAAGTAATGTAAGCCTATTTATAAACCTCTCATTCGATGAATGAATGAATAAAATTTGCGTTTTTGCAATGGAGACTTGAATTAGATTCAATTTTCCTCGAATTCGGTGGATTTCGAATCTTCCCCCTTATCTTCAACCTTTTATTCTATTCAAAACCCTAATTGCGAGTTGTGATCATCGTCGACGGCTTCTTCAAGGCGTTCCGCATCAGCTTGGTATTAGAACCAGGTGGCGAGTTCTGACTTCGTCAAACGATCATTGGCGCCGCCATCAACATCTAGTTGTTGCCTGGCCACCTCGGCATCATGCCGATCCGTCTTGCCTTCAACTTCCAGATCACCTTTGCCAACCGCCGCAATAGATCCACCTGCGGCAGCCTAAACACCGTCCGCCCACCTCCAACTGTCGACCGTCTCTCCCCGACACGTCGTCGGCCACCGATCCGCCTCCCCCCTGCACACAGCTTGCCATAGACAGAAGAATTATCGCGACCGATCGATCGGCTGAAAGTTCGATCTATCAGACGCGACCACACTTGCAGAACAGAGGCTACACCAAATCCGATCGATCGGCTGAAAAACCGATCGATCGGACATGATTGCAGGCTCTCTCGGCACCCCCATCAAAACCCTATTCTCTTTTGCCTTTTTAACCCTGTCTTTTTCATATTTACCCATCCTCTCATACCATTAGATCGACATCCAAAGGACATGCTTCATTCACCCATTCACTATTTACAATATGAACCAAATCAGCAACGTAAATTGTGCGACCGGTTTGAAGTCGGATCCAAACCCGTTTCATATTCCGGCCCATCATCTTTGTTGGAGCATATCTTTTGATCCATTAGCCGGAATTCGACGAACCAAATACCAAAGTTGCATGATTTTGCGAACTCGATCCACTCGTACCTTCTGTGTCTCGATCCGATAGGCCCCACTATCCAGACTTGTGACTTTGTTCTGGTCGCTATGTACCATCAGACCGCCATCTATGCACGACACCTCGATTAGATGGATATTTCTGGTCCTACCCTCTACTCATCCACATTTACGGAGTTTTTACATATCGATTGCATCAGAGGTCGAGCGCAAAAGTTATCTTTACGAGCCGACCCCTTCGTCTAGTGGTTCCTTCATCAAGGGAGATCGGTCAACGAAAGGTTTGATGATGTGATGCTGCTGATTGGAGAAATCAAGCAAGGGGCATTGATCAAACAACGACGCAGGGTCCAAACCTCAGTCGGACCTCAGTCGGACCTCCGCCGGATGCGCCTCCTGTATCGACAGCTCCACTTGTGGTGCCTGCACCGTTGGTTCTACCTCCACCTCCAGTGGAACCGCTTCCCGCTACAGCACCCTTAGTGGGGTCTTCTCCAGAGCCCACCGCTTCCCGCTACGTCACAAGCGGACCCACCAGCACTTACACTTCCAGTGGAGCCATCACATCTAGTCGCTGACTTCTGTGGGCATGTCCTTTAGCCTATGGACTTCCTCGGAGTCGAGTAACCGTCAGCAGGGGAAGTCTTCGTCAGCCAATATCAGCACTTCTCTGACTCCTGGTCCCTGCTCGACGGCAGCACCACTTTCGCGTGGGACCCAGGAGATGATTACAGTGCAATGCGACCACACCAGTTAGGCCTCCATCATCAGTTGTGGACTTCGAGACGATCCTTCGACGACCTTGGTGATGCGAGCTCCGCTACCGGCTCCTACCACGGCTCCATAGAACTTGTGGACGAGTTCTTTTTGACTTGGAGTAAATGATGGGAACAGGACCCAGCCTACACGACTTTCATGGCTCGATCTGCGCTCAAGGCATAATTAAAATAAAATTCAGATTTAATAATTCCTAAAATAGTATTATCGGAATAAAATAATCATTTTATTCCGAAATTATTTTTTTAATCCGAAAATACATTATTTTCGGATTATTAAATATGGTAGTTTTAAAGATGTCATTTAGTTAAGATTTATGATAGATTTAGAACTTTTTGTTATGATAAGTATTATCTTTTTTATTTTTGGTAGTTATTTTATGGTTTTTTGGAGACCAAGTAATGTAAGCCTATTTATAGGCCTCTCGTTTGATGAATGAATGAATAAAATTTGCGTTTTTCCAATGGAGTCTTGGATTAGATACAATTAAGAGAAGGATTCCTCAAATTCGGTGGATTTCGAATCTTCCCTCTCATATTCTCTTCTCCCTTTTATTCTCTTCAAAACCCTAATTGCGAGTTGTGATCATCATCGACGGCTTCTTCAAGGCGTTCCACATCACTTTGTGTTTTTATTGTTGTACTGCCATACGAATTTTTTTCCAATACAATTTACCGATCACTGAAAGAAATAGAAACATTGAATTCTATATGTGTGTGGGTTTCACATTTATGCATGTACAAATGACACAAGTAGTTGTAGATAAAGAAAACAATGCATTGCACAATGCAACAATTCTTTATCGGACATTTTTTTATTGTTTATGCTGATTTGCTTCCTATGTAAATAATTGTATCGATAATTATTTAGTCTGTAAATACATAATTGTAACTTTTATTTTTTAATGAGTATCTTCTATATAGCTCCTTCCTCGTTATTCCTTGGGCCCACATTCATTCCAAAGGTGGGTGTGATAAACTTCCAGTGCATGTATGACACAAACATGTCTTAAAGGCCAAAAAAACTCATGGCATAACACATTGACCTATTAAGTTTAGCTAATTATAAAAAAAAGAAACTTAGATAACAAAATGTTGGTTTTGAAATAGAAAATTGCTGTTTAGCTACTATAAACTGTTTTAAGGTTTGGTAGGGCGAAACTTGTTAGTTACATTGTCATTGTCAACTAAACAGTGGGTGACGATTGAAGGACCAAAGCAGTATTGACATTTTGTTAATTGTTAGCTTGATGGCTTTTATCTTGCAAATTACAGAATAGTTAATCATGTATAAAATTCCTGCCCTACACTCCACATCTTTGGTTTTACAACTGGTAGTCCCAAGTGAGGATATAGAATATAACAGGAAATCTGAGAGCTATATGGAATTCCTTTAGATATATTTTCATGCTATAACATTTGTTGGGGATATACCTCAACTATAACAGGAAATCTGAGAGCTGAACCACAATTCTCTGTCTTAGATAGTTCTTCAAGACATAGGCCTACATGACTTATAGTTAGCGGAAGTTTTGTCATTTATCTTGAGAACACCTCGCCAATGCATAACCTTGCTTTGGGTGACAACAATGCAGGAGTATTGATGATATTGATATGACCATGGAACAAATTAGCGAGAACGCAGAACATATGAAGCAGATACAGGAGGCTGTTGCAACTCCAATGGGTTCTAATGCCGAGTTTGATGAGGTTCAATTTGTTCTTTGTTTTGTTTTATTGGTTGGTCTTTTATTTTTCTAATGACATTAGTCCATCACAGGCATCTTGTTTGGAGAAATTACAACTTACTAAGAACTAAAATAAGTCAAAAGCAGTGTATGAAGCAAAAAAAAAAGTAGTGTAGAAATGAATAATAATTATCTCCCTGCCTTAGAAACACTGTTAGCAAAATGCATTGTTAACATCATACCCTTCCAAGGAATTCTTATACTTTGGAATCCTTTTGCATAGCCATTGGTTATTGCTAATTCCCAAAAAATTTATCGATTATTTACTATCACATTTATGAATTAAGATTAACATTACCATCAAAATAGTCAACGAATTATCTATGATTTTGTCACCTTTATTTGTGGTTTGTGTGTTGGTCCTATTCGTGCCGAAACATGTGTTGACGTCAATATGAGTTGAGTCTAGCGTTGGTGATGCTCTTGCATGCTGAAGATTGAAGGTCTGAGTAAATGTCATGAAGTCCGTATTGAAGATCTACACAGACTCGATCCACCTTGCTTTGCTTAGAAAAAGGTTAAGTAGGTGGACGTTAGATACTTAGATTTTGTAGGACTCATTTAGTGAAGGTTGACTTTAGTTGTTAAAGAGGTTATTTTTTTAATTGATAGGTTTTGGAGCTTAAAAATGAATATATACATTCATGTGTTTTAAAATCTTTATTTTGCATTTAAAAATGCTTATTTTGATTTTTATATTTTTAAATATAATTTTATGCTAAAAATGGCTTTTTGTCGTAGATGGACACCACCTGCGCATCTCTGGTAGGAATTTGTTCTGATACAGAGTTCTTTCTTGTAGATGCACATCATAGCCGATGACATGCGTAGCTTAATTATCGGCCCATAATCTAATTTATGAACCTACTTTGAGCTGGCTTTAACATGATTTGTTCCTAAACGTCTGCTTTTCATATTTCTAATTTTTTAGGTCGTGGTTTGAGTTTTTTCTTTAAGCTATAACTAAGTGTGTAAACCTACACAATAGGTGATAACACATCATAGGTCTGTATCAGGGATTTGTTCAAAAACTCGGGTATCATGGCCTGTATCAGTCGGCTAAAAACTGATATGACTAGATATTGTCCGATTCGATTCGACCGAATAAAGAGGGAAGAAGGCATATATATGGAGTCTTAGGATTCCTAAGTGCTACTTTGTACAGTTTATAGAGCCCATGGTATAGCCCATGTGTAACACGGCAACAAAAGCTAGCTATTAGTGGTTGCGACTATTTTGTGGGTCAGACCAATACAACTTGGTGAAGCGGCGCGGTGTAGAGGCGATCACAATAAAAACTGATATGGCCAAACCTTCCTCATACCTGTTGATTTTCACAAAGAAACTATCACGAAAGAGGGCATTGAGAACCTATTGATTCCTTCGAATTCCAAGCATAATCGATAAATAAGAAGACTCTCTCTAACTCTTTTTTGTTTATCATCAAGCTCCTGTCTATCATTACAAACCATGGTTATATAGACAAACCCTAAATTCTGAAATTACCAGAAACAGTAAATTACCAAAAAGGTAAAATTGAAAAAAAAAAAAAAGAAGCAAAATTGCCATGATCCCGAAAACTAACATAATATGACAAAACCATGATTACGAGAATCCCTAGAGGTTTCGGGCTCTAAATAAAATTGAAAACCAAAAATAGCAAAACTGGGAATATAGTGGTCAAAACCACCTTATTTGGCCAAAAAACGATGGGATTGATTGCAAACAATCAATGTTATAGATCTTGTCGAGACCTATCCGGAATGGGATCTTTCAAAAGATTCTGACACCGAAGTTCGAGTTCACCCGCTTGACCAGCCTCATTTGGACTTGTGACAATCCTGGGCTATGAGGTAGTCCTCTGCTATGCTTGCTGCATTAATACCTGACATTCGTCGATACGCTGATGCTCATGCATCATTCTCCCCGTGTTGGAGAAAGCTTATCTCCTTTCGAATTACTTTGTTGTTCCAAATTAACTCGTGATGAATACCAATGTCAGTAGACGGTGCATACTCCATAATTCCAAAAAAAACAAAAAGAATTTTACTTCTTATGTACTCCTTCGCTTGATGGCTCCAATTAATGTTGCATCAAAATCTTTCGTGTATTATCCAAACAAAGATTGAATGGATCCCAAAACTGATGGAGAACAAGATACCTCACAACGGGCGGAGCTAATAATGGCGTTATCATAATTGTTGATGTAGTATTTGGAACGTCCTCCTAGAGGGGAAAATTGACAGTGATAGTTCTTTAATACTTCCATTGAAATTGCATTCTTTATTATACGTTTTAGTTCTACTAATTTTAAACCCTTACCTTACAAAACTTTCCTCCATATTTTGAATATAGCACTCAAACATATCTTTATATCATTTGCAAATAACATACACCACGACACTTCTTGAATATTAGTAATAAGTTCATATATAACAAGAGTTGAAAGACATGGGTTTAGTGATGAGCCTTTGTGCAGTCCTACTGTGACTGGAAACTCATGCTTCATCATAATTGTTTCCTATGCTAGTAATTACTCTCACACATGTATATAGCAATTTCAATGTAACCTTGAGGCGTCTATTTCCTTTGTAAAGCCCACCACAGATCTCATGTTAATGTATCATAAACTTTCTCAACTCAATAAAGCCATATATGGATATGCTTTGTCTGCTCTCTAAAATTTTCATCTGTTGTCTCAAAAAGGAAAAAATAGTCTGTTGAATTTTAGAGTTTTTCACTTCGGATCATTAAAAGATGGAAAATAAAGCTGAAATAATTCCAACATTCTCTACCGAACTAAATAGTCTTAATTGACTTTATTAACTAAAACATGTAGACCACTTTATGTTGTTTGCCGGAAGCGGTAGAGCACACCGAAGCGCCACCAGGAGCAAACCAAGCCAACCTTCAGAACAAGCACACCAAATATTCTTTTATGTGGTACACCCAAAATAGGGCTACATTCGTGGGACCTAGTCCAGCAACAACCTTTCATTATAAAGCCATAATGAGAGTTAACAAAACTTACCTCCATGATGAGAGAAGACGAGCCAAATCTCTTCAAAAGGTAATCCCTCAACTGCCAAGAGACAAGCTCTTCAAGAGAACAACTTATCTTCGACCATCATTGGTCCACTTACCGTTGACTATACCATGGCGTACACCACAGTTTGTGCCCCGCATCCGTCGCTACCGGCGCCTCCACACCCTGTTGTACCACAGGCATGCTCGTTGATGTACCTACTGCTCTTGAACTGTTGCCCGCTGGTGACACTCAACATCTACGCTTGTCAGCACCTCTGCACCCTGCTTCCCTATAGGTGCACCTACTGCCATCACCACTGTGACAAACCCTAGAGGAAGAAAGAGAGAGAGGGAGAGCTAGGGTTTGGGGAGAGAATGGAATGGATCTCTCATTAGGCCAATAGGCAATATAAGGAGAATACATGGGAGTCATATATACGCTGAGTGTATGTATATACACTAATACATCTTAACACCCCCCCTCAAACTCAGGGTGGATCATGCACCGAGAGTTTGGCAATTAAAAACCGAAAACGCGGTGTAGGATGTGACTTCGTGAAGAAGTCCGCGATCTGCTCTGCTGAGGGAATGGAAGGTAGTGAGATTGTCATGGCCTCATACTCCTGTCGGACGAAGTGACAGTCAATCTCGATGTGCTTTGTCCTTTCATGAAAAACCGTGTTGCTAGCAATCTGAATAGCACTCCGGTTATCACAGTGAAGTGGAGTAGGCTCTGAGAAAGCAACACCGAGATCACTGAGGAGTCGTCGAAGATGAACTATCTCCTTAGTCGTGGAGGCCATGGCCCTGTACTCAGCCTCAGTGCTAGAGAGAGACACCACTTTCTGCTTCTTGCTGCGCCAGGATATCAAAGAGTCGCCGAGAAACAAACAGTAACCAGTGGTGGAGCGGCGTGTAGTCGGATCTCCAGCCCAGTCTGCATCTGAGTAGGCTCGAAGTCTGTGAGAGGAGGACGACGACAGAAACAAAGAGCGAGTAACTGTCCCTCTGAGGTATCGGAGGATCCGAAGAAGAGCACCGTAGTGAACTGAGTGTGGAGCTACAACAAACTGACTGACAATGCTGACAGCGTGTGCAATGTCAGGCCGAGTGATGCAGAGATAGACGAGCTGTCCCACAATCTGCCTGTACCGAGTGGGATCTGAGAGAGGAACTCCATCTGTAGGACGTAGCTTCGAGTGAAGCTCAAGAGGGGTGTCTATTGTGCGGTTATCTGTGAGGGCAGCACGACTAAGGATGTCTGAAAGGTACTTCTGCTGAGAGAGCAGAATGCCATCTGCACTGTATGCTACCTCAAGACCAAGAAAGTAGCGAAGCATGCCCAAATCCTTCATCTGAAATTGGTTCCTCAAGTGCTGCTGAAGGGTAGCAATCGCAACAGAGTCATCTCCAGTGATAATCATGTCGTCCACGTATAACAGTAGAATCGCCCGGCCCTGCGGGGACGACCGGACAAACAAAGAGTGGTCCTGACTGCTCTCTGAGTAACCAAGTTCCCTGACAGCACGGCGGAAACGCTCAAACCAGGCACGAGGAGCTTGCTTGAGCCCATAAATGGCCCGACGAAGACGACACACGTGCTGAGAAGGAACACTGAGACCAGGAGGAGGATCCATGTAGACAGTCTCAGACAAGTCACCGTGAAAAAAGGCATTTTTCACGTCCATCTGAAGAAGGGCCCATCGATGAACAACCGCAACCGCCAGAAGAGTGCAAACGGTGGTCATCTGAGCCACCGGAGCAAAGGTCTCCTCATAGTCAACGTCATATTCTTGAGTAAAGCCACGAGCCACCACCCGAGCCTTGTGACGCTCAATGGATCCATCAGGGCGGTGCTTGACCTTATAAATCCACTTGCAGCTGACAGGCTTAACGCCAGGGGGCAGAGGGACAACATCCCAGGTCTGAGTCTGCTGAAAAGCCTGAAACTCCTCATCCATAGCCTGAGGTCACTGAGGAAACTGAACTGCCTCAGAGTAGGATCGGAGCTCCTGATCTGCGTGCACAACAGTAAGAAAGGCAGTAAACTGAGGTGAGTAACTGCAGACAGAGGCAAAACCAAAACGATCAGGAGGCCCAGTGTCGTGACTAAAACGGTCAGGCAGGTGATGCTGGCGCTGAGGGTAGCGAGGCGGGCCTGGATCCACGACTGGCAATGACGGAGCAGGCACAGGAGGCGAAAGACTAGGAGTAACCTCAACAGCAAGGGAGTCGGTATCCGCGGAGAAGGAAGGACACGGAGACACAGGGGTAGGCCGGTGATAGTAGACCTGAGGAAATGGAGAGACAACCCGGGGAGGAGAGAGAGGCACGAGCATAGAGAAGGAAGCCTCGGAGGAGTCCCCTAGAGACGCTGGGAAAACAACTAGCAAAGGAGCCAGCGGTGCCGAGGCGGTAGGTGGTGGGGAAGGAGCCGAAGGAGCCGGGGGAACGAGAGAGGCCGACGAGGGAGGCAAAGGTGTCGATGATGGAGGAGAAGAAACCTCAAGAAATATGAGATCCTGAGCTTCAGGAGAGTAGTAGGGTGTATCCTCGACAAAGGAGACGTGTTGAGAGATACGCAAGCGACGAGCAACAGGGTCATAATAGCGGTATCCCTTGTGCTCAGTGCTGATCCCAAGAAGGATGCACTTAGCGGCCTGAGCAGACAGCTTTGTGCGCTCATGAAGAGGAAGGAGAACAAAACAGGTACACCCAAAAGTGCGAAGAGGGCTGTAGTCAGGAGTGGTAGAGAGGAGACGCTCATGAGGAGATAAGTCGTCCGGAAGAACTGACGAAGGAGTGATGTTAATGAGCTGGACTGAGGTGAGGAGAGCCTCAGCCCAGAAGCGCCGAGGAACAGAACCAGAAAGAAGGAGAGCACGAGTAGTCGCAAGAATATGGCGATGCTTGCGCTCAGCAACACCATTCTGCTCATGGATGTGAGGACACGAGTGCTGGAAAATAGTCCCATGTGACTGAATAAGGCTGCGCATAGCGGTAGATAGATACTCAAGGGCACAATCAGATCGAAAGATCTTGATGCGCCGACTAAACTGCGTGTGAATCATGGAGGTGAAGTCCTTATAGACTTGGAGAATATCCGATCGACGGCAAAGAAGGTAGACCCACGTGTAGCGACTATAATCATCCACAAATGAGACATAATATAAATATCCAGCCATAGAAGGGAGAGGAGAGGGGCCCCAGATATCAGAGTGAACAAAATCAAAAGGAGTAGAGCTCTGAGAAGTACTGGATGAAAAGGGAAGGGCATCAGCTTTTGCGAGCTTGCAGCCAGTACAAGTAGATAAAGATGAAAAAGGACCACGACCTAGAACTCTAGAATGGAGTAATCTCTTAAGTCGTGGTTCCGACACATGACCTAGCCTCCTATGCCACAGGTCAGCAGTAGGAGAGACAACTCCACAAGACCCAGATGATGACGGATCCAAAGAGTGAAGAAACTCCATCTGGTAGAGTCCACCTGCCCTACGACCTGCTCCAATCGGTCGGCCAGTACGTAGATCCTGCACTAAACAAGAGAAAGGGGTAAATGTCACAGAGCAGCCAGAGTCACACAAAGCACTAACAGAAATCAGGTGCATGTGGAGTGTGGGAGCATGGAGCACAGAAGATAAGGAGAGATGGCAAGCAGGGGCGGAGGCTGAAGTAATGGATCCAGACTGTGAGATGGCTAAGCGAGACCCATCTGCAGTGTGGATCGGTGGCAGGTGCGTCGCAGGCTGACAAGCAGTGAGCAGGGAGGCATCGGGAGTCATGTGGTGTGAGGCGCCCGAATCCAGGATCCAAATAATGGGACTACCAGAAGAGGCAGAGAAGGCTGAGGCGTTGGAAGATCCAGGAGTAGCGGCAGACTGCTGAGAGAGTCTAAGCTGAGCTAGTTCCTCACGAATAGACTGTAGGTCGCCAGCTGTGACAGAAGAGGCAGCAGCAGCAGTAGGAACTGAGCGACCACGACCTCGAGCTCGTCCTCGACCTCGATCTCTGGAGGTAGGACGCTTCTCTGGATGAAGTGAGAAGCAAGTGTCCACGAAGTGGCCCGGTGTCTGACAGTGAGTGCAGAACGGTCTACCATGGGAGGGATTAGCTGGTGGGCCTGAGACCGACGGCGGGGCAGCAGCAAGAACACCCTGAAGACTGGATGGAAGAGGTAAGGCCTGGGAGGCAAGAGTACGCAGACGAGTCTCCTCAGCGACGAGCTCAGCCACAACCTCATCAAGACGAGGAAGGCTGTCCCGGTGAAGAAGCTGACCGGCCAGAGCACTGAACTCTGGTCGTAGGGCAGCGAATAGCTGATAGAGCTGAAGGCGCTCCCGGTAGAGCTGATACTCGACAGCACGAGACGGGTCAGGAACGGAAGCGAGATCCTGAAGATCACGCCAATATGAGCGCATCTGACAATAAAACTGTTGGACCGTCAACTCGCCCTGCTGTGCCGACTGGGCCTGTGTGAGAAGCTGATACTCACGTACTCCGCTCGTCTCAACAAAACGAGCAGTGAGCTGTCCCCAAATCGCTGCAGAAGTGGCAAACCCAGCCATGTCCCGGCGAAGAGAACGATCCACAGATGCAACAAGGTAGGCCTTGATGCGCTGATCGCGAAGGCGCCAGGGACCGTATTCTGCATCGGAAGCAGAAAATGCGGAAGAGCCATCAAGGTGTCCTCGAAGATTGCGACCCTCAAGGGTGGATTCCACCGTGGCGGACCATGCCGGCCAGTCGGAGGCCTCTTGGAGAAGAAAGTCGATGGCGAGTGGGAGGAAATCTCGTGGAATCTTATAGGGAGGCACCGGATGAGACGGTGGAGTCGTCATCGAGGAAGTCGAGGACATGGCCGGAGAGAGAGAGGGCTCGAAGAGCTAGCGGCGGGTCTGGATCGCGAGCGAGTGCGGGGCGCGGGGCCTGAATCGGAAGTGCTGGTATGGGAGTGCTCGGGGCGCGGGGCCTGGATCGATCGGATGGCGCAGGAAGCAGAGGCGAGCGGGGCGCGGGCGCACAGGCGAGCGGGACGCGCGCGCGAGCAGGGACGGGCGCGCGCTGACCTGCGGGCGCACGCGAGCGGGGGGTGGGGCGCACAGGCGAGCGGGACGCGCGCGCGAGCAGGGACGGGCACGCGCTGACCTGCGGGCGCACGCGAGCGGGGCGTGGGGCTCGCGGATCCGATCGGAGAGCAGGGGAGCCGATCTGCGGGGAGGATCGCGGAGGAGGGCGCGGGGAGGTTCTGGATTGACGGAGCCGTTGAAGACGGAGACAAGGGAGCCGTTGACGACGCCGGCGATCAACCTTGCTCTGATACCATGTGACAAACCCTAGAGGAAGAAAGAGAGAGAGGGAGAGCTAGGGTTTGGAGAGAGAATGGAATGGATCTCTCATTAGGCCAATATGCAATATAAGGAGAATACATGGGAGTCATATATACGCTGAGTGTATGTATATACACTAATACATCTTAACAACCACGAACGCCGGCTTCTCCGTTCGCATCTCGACTGTTGGACTGCTGATGTGCATGGATGTGCCCTCCACCATTATCATGCCCATTATCGACTCCTTTAGCCGTACGTCGACAACATTGTAGCATTTTGTATTGCAGGCTCAATATTGTGCTCAATGACATCACTGTGTCCATTAGCGCCTTTGTCCCCCGTAGACCACTCTGTGTTGATGTGTCGCAGGTATGCTAGCGGTTGTGCCCACTGCTATCACCGTGCCCGTCGATGCCAATGTGCACTGCCTGTCAACGACTCTAGCAACCCACTCGTTAGCATCTGAAACAGCTTTCTATCAGTAACTTCGCAACTATGCCCCGCACCATTCGCCCCGCACTCCGCATCTTGCCCAGTACCACTATCAGTCGTCGGTCTATTGCTGAGGGCCCCGCATTCATACAGTCCCCGAACACTACTTGGATCATGTACCATCAGCCTCTATGCACACTCGGCTGGCTCCGTCGGTATCCGTGCACATCCTAAATCTGTCATCTTCGTGTACACCAGCACACGATAGGTTGGCCCCGTCAAATCAATGACCTCTATCTGTCCATGGCCTGTCGACACAATGTTGTCATGTGCCGTCCATGCTTGCCATCATTATCTGCCGACTTCGCTCCACCGCAAAACTGGCACTCCACACAGCATATCGATGCTCTCTTTTGGCTATCCAAGCACCTTAGTCGCATGACCGTAACCATCCCGCGGCCATCCATGTGAACGGGGTGTTCCTCCACCGTGGCCACCGCTCCTTGCTTCCAGCAACCAAGCCTTCAACATGGCCACCACTGCTCTCTCTCTCATCGCGGCATTCAGCGGGGCATCACGTTGATCTCTATGCCACACCACCCATAGCAACGGATGTGCTCTCTCTCTCTCTCTCTCTCTCTCTCTCTCTCTCTCTCTCTCTCTCTCTCTCTCTCTCTCTCTCTCTCTCTCTCTCTCTCTCTCTCTCTCTCTCTCTCTCTCTCTCATCGCGGCATTCAGCGGGGCATCACATTGATCTCTCTGCGCCACACCACCCACAGCAACGCACATGCTGTATCTACGAAGGAAAGAGGGTGGAGCGTTCAATTCCCTCCGTGTACAGGCTGGAGCCCAGAGTTTGCATCCCATGAGACCTGTAAAGCATTCAACATGGGCCTCATAGCCTGAAAGGGATGGAATAACCCAACATCTCAATGCTTCTCCTGTAAGCTTTGCTTTTAAACTTGGAAAGCCTCTCACTCTAGTATAATATTCTTCACAGGATGAGCTTGAAGCCGAGCTTGAAGAACTCGAAGACGCAGAACTGGAAGAACAGCTTCTCCAGCCACCTCCTGCAGTCGCTGCAGCACCATTGCCCGCACCACATCATCCAAAGAGAGCGGACCCACAACCAGCCACATCCAGCGACGTTGATGAACTGGCTGCTCTTCAAGCAGAAATGGTGCTGTAGCCTGTAAACTCACCTGGCGTCGGATTCATGGCAGCAAATGCCGGCATATTTACTTATCCGGCGATCTCACTCCTGCATTGTAGCTGTCATGTTGCCATTGACATAGCCCACGTAATTTGCCTGTGTAATGGAAGGCTTAATGTATTGTATGTAAATTACCACATATTTACAAAATATATCCTGCGTGTTGTTGTGCTTTAGCCCTTTGTAACAAGGGAATTTTTTTAAAATAGTATTTAAAAAATAAATATTTAATTCACTTGCGGCAGAAAACAAGTATTTACCATAAAACCGGTAATCTGGATACCGGTTTTAAACCTGGCATCAGGGGAAAAAAAAGATTTCGACGTGGCATTGCTTTACATGCTGACAAGTCTTGTGGGTGTCAGAACGCTAGTATGGTAAATACTTGTTGGCGCTAGTGGATTAAATATTTATTTTTTAAATAATATTTTGAAAAAATCCCTTGTAACAAAATTTTAGAATCTTGAGGATGGGTGGTTTTGTTCGATTTTGGCGTGATCATCTGTTGGTAATCGTTGGTTCCGATGCCATGATACGGTTTTTTTCGGTGGTTCTAAGAGCATCTCCAACCATCTCCATTTTGCCATTGCCGAATGAGAATATTTCAAAAATATTCTAAAATGGAGGCCTTCTATTTTGGTTTGCCTCCAACCATGGCCTCTATTTTCTAGCATCTTCTTAGAATATATCTTATTCTTTTTTACTTTTAAAAATTATAATAAAAATTCATTAATAACAAGAATAAACATTAACATAGTATTTAATGATTTTAAAAATTATATTATTTATGTAATTAATATAATATTTAATTATTTTAAAATAACTCCAAAAAAATAGATAAAAGTCTCTTTGAAGGTCTCGATGAGAACTTTCCAATGATACCAAATTTGTTAAAAATGGATTAGTGAATTAATAAAAATACTTAGTTAAAATATTTATGTAAAAATTTTATAAAGGATATATTTGTCATTATATTTAGTGCATACATGTTTTGGAGGGCTATTTTGGCATTATCGAAAAATAGAACCAAATAGCAGCCCCCTCTATTTGGTTCAAAATCTTGCATTTTTGCCGGCCACACACGCCCCTGTATCTTTGCCGGCCGATATAGGGGACGGTTCGAGCCCATCGTCCGCCATATACAGCGAAATGGCGGACGATTGGAGATGCTCTAATGATTGTCGAGTAAAAATGTTAAGCAGTTTGAAAGATAAAAAAAATTGCCGTCTCAAAGGTTGGATTTAAGCTAATAGAGCTTTCATGTTTGCTTGTTTCCCGAAAAAATAAAAGCCCATTTTGTGTGGGATTGCATTTCTCATCCACACACACACACACACACACACACAGAGTCATCAGCATTCCATTTTATCTAGTGAGCATGTAAATCGTCGTCCCATGTTATATAGATATACCTAGACGTGGGAAAACAGCGACAACAATATCTTTATAGATGGCGCATAGGTGGTTTTATAGAAATTAAGAGCACGGTTTCTTGGAAATTTCAACTCCCGGAAAAAGAACACAGCCTTACCCAACTTGGTAGTCGGGCGTGTTCCTGGGATGTTATCATTCTTTGGCAAAGTGTGTGATGCTTTACTTTATACCTCAACCCACTAAGGGCATCTCTTTATAGTCCATTTTCCAACCAAAAGTCAACTTAAAGAACCTTGTTCTGCCATTGATACAGGGTTAATTGCATATTAACACTTGAAAACTTTATATTTACATATCAACCCTTAAAAACTAGGTTACATGTACGAAGCGTCTCTTTGGAGGGAGCAATCCATGTATATTTATATTTTACCTTCACCCACCATTACCAAATACACTTTAGCCATGGTCTATACTTATACCGAGATTGCAAATGACCATTTTTACCCCTGATATCAGAGTTAACTCAACCTCATCCGCTCTCCATATGACAAAATTTAGAGGTTTTTGTTTGATTATCCGATCCTAAACAAGTGTCAAATCGTCATAGTAAAACCGATGTATGAAAGTACCACTCAAATCATAAATATAATTAGAATATTCCTCCAAAATTTAACCCGAGAGGTTTATTTGCACAAGTAGCCTTTTTGAGGTTGATATATAAATATAAAATTTTTAGGGATTAATATACAATTAGCCTGGCTTATAAGTAGTTATATGAAAAAAAAAATCTCTTTTAAGAAATATCAGAGAAATTGAGAAAAGAAGCTTCTTTTAGCCCCACAAGCATGAAGAGAGAATCATCATGCAAAGCCTATGAAGGCCAACAATATCCCAATGCGTGTTCTACTTGCACCCGTCGCTTTCAGCTTCGCACCCCACGATTTTTTATTTTTGTAATACCCATAATGCCATCATCCCTAACCTCCAGCTAGCTCTTACCCCACGACCCTCGACGCCGGCACCACCACCCATGTCGTCGTTTCCTCCGCCGGCGTCCCCTCCCTGCCGCTAACATCTCCCCAGCAATCGTCCCATCCCTACCGCCCACATCCAGCGACAAGCAGTTATGGCGTTGTAGCTCACTCGGCTGTTCTGTGTATAGGAGTTTTCGATCAGGGGAGTATAAGACATGTATGGGAAAGCTTAATGTACTGTAGAAATCACTACATAGCTACAAAATGGAAATACTCTTTACCCCCGAATGTTTTACCGATTTCTTTAAACTGAATGACATGTCGCAATCACAGCCGTCCATTGGACACAGCCATGATCGGTGAATCGTACTCTATTTTGATCGACGGGTGAAGGGTCGTCACGAGTGTATGCCACGTCATTCTATTTAAACCATTCGGGATAAATAGTGTGGGTATCTAAAATATCAACCCCCTCACTCGGGACCCTAAATACAAGAACCTTTTTGGAAGACAATACTTGAAAATGAACAAAGGAAGATATAGGGCGAAGCCACCATTCCCCTTAAAAAACTAGAGTTCGATCGCGGAGTTTAAGAATAGTAGTCGACTACTCCTTCGAAGAAGGGGGCATGCCGACCTTACATACCCAAAGAGGAGTCCTCCCAGAAATATCTGAGGGCGGGTTCTTCATGACCGACTCTAGAATGACAGTTGTCTACAAGAACAAGGGTCAAGCTTGCTTCACCTAACAATATTCTCTCCTTCGAAAGGGGCAATAAAAGAGAGAGAGAGAGAGAGAGAGAGTAAAACACTATCTTGTAAGACCTAGAGAAACAAATAATCTTGATAGTAAATAAAGATCACCACTTCCACTACATTCTGATGTCTACTCTCATTTTGTCTTTCTCAATCTATCTCCAAAACCAAGAAGAATGATTTGAGGGCATCCACTTTAGAGCACTCTACCTCCCTTCATTCGCACCCAATCATGACCGAAGCAACTCACTCGGATCCCACGTTCTACAGTCTCAACATCTACACTGTATTGCTTCATCTCGCACCTACTTCCGGCTAGAGAGAGGAGCAATAAGCAAAGTATAGGATTCCAACTCCTAGCGAAAGAAGACATTGATCTTCTAGAAGGTTTGTTCCAAAAAACCGTACCTACAAATATAATTGCTTACTTATGTAGCGCTTTAGTTCATTGTAACATAATTTTCGTATTGTGAGCATGGCCAATTGTGATCGATTTTGGTTCGATCAACTGTTGGTAATCGGCGAGGATGAATTTCTAAAGCAATTGTCTCGAAGTTTAGATATGTGGTAATTCGGTTATTTGCTTCCATGAAACTCTTTATAGTGCTATCAGAAAAGGTCCAATTAGGGCTGCAACGGACGGGTTGGGGGTCAACCCAAGTCCAACCCAAGTACTAGAACCATCAACCCTAACATTCAACCCGAGATGTCCAGCCCAAGCCCAATCCTAGCAAATATTTCCAAGCTCGGATTGGGCTCGGGTTTGCCCAAGTTGGTAGGGCAAGTCGGATTGTGCGGATTTGGGCATACTTATATCTAATCATTATTTAAAATTTTGACATTTGAAGTTCAAAAACTTATACTTGCGAGCACTACCATACAACTTATGTTGCATTTTTATCCAAGCGATTTACTAGATCCTCATATACTGTCTTTATTTGATAAGCAAGAAGAAAATAATATGGGGCTGGATGAAACGGATGGTTGTGATTACGACCCCTCAACATATGAGTGCTCAGGATGGCTGTGACTGTTGCATATATATATATATATATATATATATATATATATATATATATATATATATATATATATATATATATATATATATATATATATATATATATATATATATATATATATATATATATATATATATATATATATATATATATATATATATATATATATATATATATATATATATATATATATATATATATATATATATATATATATATATATATATATATATATATATATATATATATGGGAATGATAGGTTGTGATGTGCACTGCGAGCCGTCCGATCAGACTTCATCCAACGGCTACAAACACCTCAATCCTGAAGACTTTCGGTCACCCCTCAGACTCGTCATTTCGGTCGCCCCTCAGTCCCGAAGGCTGAGATCTCCCACTCCCCCAGCCGGCGACTCTCGACTCCCCCGCACGATCCACTCCACCCGTTCCCCCAGCCGGCGACTCTCAACTCCCCCGCGCGATCCAGATCTGTGGGTCTCCCCCATTCCCCCGGCCGGCCCCCCGGCGATCTGCGGGTCTCCCCCGTTCCCCCGGCCGCCCCCCCCCGGCGATCTGTGGGTCTCCCCCGTTCCCCCGGCCGGCCCCCCGGCGACCTCCACTCCACCCCGCGGCCGGCCCAGTCCCGAAGACTCTCGGCTTCCCCGTGCGGCCTCGACTCTCCGGCGACCGGCGACCTCTAATCCCCCGCGCGGCCAGATCTGTGGGCCGCCCAGATCCGTAGAAGAAATCCTCTTCTTCTCCTTCTTCGAGCACAGCAGCAGCCGGATCAGGTAAGAGGTCGGGATCAAAAAAAAAAACCTAATAGTTCTGATTTCGTTTTTGCAATTGCTGATAGCTCTGATTTCGTTTTTGCAATTGCTGATAGCTCTTCTTTTTCTTCTTCGAGCAAAACTCATAGCTCAGGTGAGAGGTCGGGATCAAAAAAAAATCTGATTTCATGATGCTGCTGTCGAGTTTTAATTCCTAAGATCACCCTAGAATTTGATGACCCTAGAAGTTTTCATGATGTTGTTGTCGAGTTTTAGTTCCTTTCGGATGCTAAAACTCGACAGCAGTATTTTTTAAATCTGATTTCATGATGCTGCTGTGGAGTTTTAGTTCCTTTCGGATGCTGCTGTCGAGTTTTAATTCCTCAAACCACTGGTTGCCTGCTGATGTTAACCTGTTGGAGGGTGAGGCATCTTCGGCATCTGGGACTTGGGTGGATCCTACAAGCCCCCCATTCGCTGAAACCAAAGGCATAGGCTCTGAAAGTGATTGGAATGCAGCAGGGTCTTGTGTTTTTTTATTTTTCTGGAGAGAGAATGGAATCACATTTATCCCTTTCATTTTGAATTGAAATTCGAGGAATTGGAATTCTAAACCAGGGGCGACACCGCATGACGAATCTTGCGGAGTATGCTTGTTGAAAATCTGATTTCGTTTTCGTTTTTGGAAATAGGATCTGATAGTTCTGATGAGAAGCAATTTTGATTGCAGGCTATAATCAAGTTTTCAATTGCTGATATGTTCTTTCAATCAAATTGCAGGTCTAAAGAGGACGTCCTCCTACGCGACCAGATCTGAAAGGATTCCTCCCGCGTAGCCAAATCACAGCCCCTTTCACCCCACTACCGACGGTGATGCCCTTACCCACCTCCGACGATGACATTTTCATCGCAACAATCTGACTTCCCGATGTTTGTTTTTTTCACCTCAACCATAATTCATTTTTTTTATCTAACGATGATTCTAATTTTATTTATCTAACAGTATGAACTCTTGCTGTTATTTTGTAGATTTTTCATCAAAAGATTTAAATTACAATGTTAGATGATGAAGGCACATCTAGGAATATTGAAGAAGTGGAACAGAATGATATATGGATCCCACAAGTTACTGAAGATTTTAAACCTAAAGTTGGGATGTAATTTGAATCAGCAGATGAAGGTATGGCTTTTTACATCAAATATGCTAAAGAAGGAGGGTTTGGTATTCAAAAGTCGTCTACAGGTTACAACTATAATACGAAAGACTTACACTATAAAAAGATTGTCTGCGCAAAGCAAGAGAAACCATCTCTAAAGATTAATCCATTAGAGTCTATTGTTAAACGAAGAAAAAGTATTGTACGAGAAGGCTGTGAAGCAATGTTACGAATTACAAGAAATAAGGAGGAAAAATGGGTAATCACAAAATTTGAAGAAGGTCATAACCATCCACTTGCATCACCACATAAGGTCCATTTATTTCCATCTCATCGACAAGTTACTCCTACGAAAAAAAGATTGTTTAAAGAAGCAAAAGCGGCAAATATCAGCACCTCAAAAGCTGTGGCGTTGTTTGGGATTCAAGCAAGAGGGTATGAAAACATTGGCTGCACAGAGAAAGATATTCGAAATTTAGATTGGAAGAAAAAACATGAAAAAAATGAGTACGATGCGCAGAACCTGATAGATCATTTTTCAATTGAAAAAGAAGACAATCTGAGTTTTTTTTATGCATATGAAAAAGATAATGAAAACCGATTAACACATTGTTTTTGGGCTGATGGGAGGGCACGAAAAGCGTATCATTATTTTGGAGACGTCGTTGTATTTGATACAACCTATAAGATAAACCAGTACTCCATGATATTCGCACCATTCACTGGGATTAACCATCATGGACAATCAACAATCTTTGGTGCGGGTTTTCTAAAAGATGAAAAGACTGAGACATTTAAATATCTTATTGAGCTAATTAAGGTAATTAAGGTCTTATTGATGTAGGTCTTATTGAGACTATTTGGGCCTGATTTTGCCAAATCGAGTCTACCATTTTCAGACCCAATCGAGCCGATTTGGCTTAACCAGATCCCAATTTTGGATATTTCGGGGTTTGGGGAGCTATTTCAGTCCATCACAGCCAAAATACGAATCTGTTTCTTCTTTGTGGTAATGATGTATTATATAGCAGGAGCAAAAAGATACCCACCACAACCTCATATAAGATAACAGGGGGAACCAAGCATGAAGTTGGATCATAGAGATGGGAAACTCCTGTCATTTATACTCATGAAAGACACATTTACAAGAGTTAACATTGAGAGCTAACATTAAGAGACTATAATTACTTGTTCACATGAACAACTCATATTACATGGCCAACAATAAAAATTAAAATGGCCAATATTATAAATACTAGTCATACCAATAACTTAACAAAAATCATGATTTGAACTAAATCAGCTTGACTGGCAGCAATGCTTGAGTGTTGTTTGCGGTTGTCATCCACTACTGAACTCATTGTGGATCCATCGGAGCTGTCAACCCACTGAAAATAATCGCATTTCTGTAATACCATAAAAATATAACAGATTTTAAATTTGACAATGATGACTACCAAAATAATCTAAGCTTCATACATTAAAAAGCACATACTTACAATTTCTTTTGGACATTTATAAAACATGCGGCCTGGATTTTTTCCAGTCCTTGAAACTAAAATCAGCATCTCAATCCTTCCATATCTTGGACAAGTTTTTGTTGTCATTCTAAGAATTTAAAGGATTCAAATATTAGAGATATCTAATTAAGAGAGGTTATAATATTCTCTATAAAACATGGATCATTCTCTATAAATATGGATCATTCTATCATAAAAAATATGAGATCCACATCTCTCTAAAGTATGGATCAATTTTTTCATAAAGAAATGAACTAACACATTCTATACAACTAGACATGTAATGCCCAATGCACAGAAACTTGATCAATGCAACACAACATTCCTCTTCGGATTTGCAATTTGATTGAAAGGGGCTGTGTTCGAAGAAGAAGGATTGGAAAAACGAAATCAGAAGTATTATTATTATTATTATTTTGATCCCGACTCTCACCTGAGTTGTGCTGCAGCTGTGCTCGAAGAAGGAGATCAAGAAGATCGGAGGGATGCCGGTGAAGTCGCCGGGAAGGTTGACGGGGGAAACTAGATCTCCTGCTGATCGAGATGGCCTGCCAGTGAAGTCACCGAGAAGGTCGACGGGGAAACCAGATCTCCAGCTGATCGAGATGTCATGCCGGTGAAGTCGCCGGGAAGGTCGACGGGTGAAACCAGATCTCCTGCTAAACGAGATGTCCTGCCGGTGAAGTCGTCAGGAAGGTCGACGGGTGAAACCAGATCTCCTGCTAAACGAGAATTTTTTTTTTTGATCCCGACCTCTCACCTGATCCGGCTGCAGCTGTGCTCGAAGAAGGAGAAGAAGAGGATTTCTTCTTCGGATCTGGGTGGCCCACAGATCTGGTCACGCGGGGGATTAGAGGTCGTCGGTCACCGGAGAGTCCAGGCCGCACGGGGAAGCCGCGAGTCTTCGAGACTGGGCCGGCCGCGAGGTGGAGTGGAGGTCGCCGGGGGGCCGGCCGGGGGAACGGGAGAGACCCATAGATGGCCAGGGGGGCGGCCAGGGGGAACGGGGGAGACGCACAGATCGCCGGGGGGGCGGTCGGGGGAACGGGGGAGACCCACAGATCTGGATCACGCGGGGGAGTCGAGAGTCGCCGGCCAGGGGAACGGGTGGGGTGGATCACGCGGGGGAGTCGAGAGTCGCCGGCCGGGGGAGTGGGAGATCTCAGTCTTCGGGACTGAGGGGCGACCGAAATGACGAGACTGAGGGGTGACCGAAAGTCTTCGGGACTGAGGTGTTTGTAGCCGTTGGATGAAGTATGATCGGATGGCTCGCAGCGCACAGTGCACTTTCTCTCACAACGCACAGCGCAACCTATCATTCCCATATATATATATATATATATATATATATATATATATATATATATATATATATATATATATATATATATATATATATATATATATATATATATATATATATATATATATATATAGAATATGGGGTATGAGCTGACAGCCTATTTTGTCATTTGGGCTATCAGCTAATAGCCACCCGATTAAAATCACCGACCGTCCGATCCATTTTGCACTCAGCCCCCTCCCTGCACTTCAGCCCCATCCCCGATCTCCTCTCTCTCTCTCTCTCTCTCTCTCTCCCCATCCCTGCACCTCAGCCCCCTCCGGCGAACCCGACCCCCTCCGGCAGCGCCCGACCTCCTCCGGCAGGTCCGCGTCCCCCCTCCGGCGACCCCCGACCGCCGCCGGCTACACCCCGACCTCCGACAGCCAACCCGTCGCACCCGTCGCCGAAGGTGGAGGTGCGGTCGGGATTGGTACGATCGGCCGGCGCTGGAGGGGGGGACTGCGGCCGGCGCTGGAGGGAGCTGACTCCGGTCCGGGTTGGTGCGATCGGCCGGTGCTGGAGGGAGGTGGAGGTGCGATCGGGATTGGTGCGATCGGCCGGCGCTGGAGGGGGGCACCGGAGGGCCGGAGCAGGAGACGGAGGTGGGGGTGCCGGAGGGGTCGGGTTCGCTGGAGGGGGCTGAGGTGCAGGGATGGGGCTGAGTGCATAATGGATCGACCAGCGCCGGAGGGCCGGAGTCGGATCCGGAGAAGGAGACGGAGGTGGGGGTGCCGGAGGGGGTCGGGCGCTGCCGGAGGGGGTCGGGTTCGCCGGAGGGGGCTGAGGTGCAGGGATGGGGAGAGAGAGAGAGAGAGAGAGAGAGTGAGAGAGAGAAGATCGGGGATGGGGCTGAAGTGCAGGGAGGGGGCTGAGTGCAAAATGGATCGGACGGTCGGTGATTTTAATCGGGTGGCTATTAGCTGACAGCCCAAATGACAAAATAGGCTGTCATCTCATACCCCGTATTCTCTCTCTCTCTCTCTCTCTCTCTCTCTATATATATATATATATATATATATATATATATATATATATATATATATATATATATATATAGAGAATACGGGGTATGAGCTGACAGCCCATTTTCTGATTTGGGCTGTCAGCTAACAGCCCTCCGATTGCCATCATCAGCCATTCATTTTATAAAAAAAAAAATACACCCAACCAACAACTCTCTCTCTCGAGCGATCGGCAGCCCCCTCCCCGACGACGACCACCTCCACCTCCAGCTCCCCCCTCCGGCACCGGCACCAGCTCAACCCTCCCGCACCGGCACGGAGGGCGAGGCTGCGATCGCGCTCCGGCGGGCACAAACAACGAACTCCGGCGACTGCGAACCCCGGCGGCAGAGGGGGTGGCTGCGATCAGCTCCGCGCCGGAGGAGGGGGGGAGGGCGCCGGCGCAGAGGGGGTGGCTGCTATCGCGCTCCGGCGGCACAGCAAACCCAGATCCAGTGTGCTGCCGGAGATCGGTGCCGGAGGGGGAGTGGAAGGTGGTCGGAGGGGGAGGGGAGCACCAGATCCCAGATCCAGGGTGCTGCCGGAGATCGGTGCCGGAGGGGGGTGCTCGCGATCGGTAGGGAGCCGGTGCCGGAGGGGGGTGCTCGCGATCGGTGGTCGGAGGGGCTGCTCGCGATCGGCAGGGAGAGAGACAGACATCTTGCAATTTTTTTTTTTAATGGAGAGACAAACATCTTGGGGCGATGCTGCTGTAGGGGTTCCAAACTCGCCGATGAGGGTCGGGGTTCACCGGAGCTGCCGGGGGGTGAGGCGGCTGCAGATCGGGGATGGGGGGGGGTCGCCGTAGAGGTTCGGGGGTCGCCGGCGACGGTCGGGGTTCGCCGGAGCTGCCGGGGGGTGAGGCGGCTGTAGATCGAGGATGGGGGGGGAGGGGTGCTGCTGCAGATCGGGGATGGGGGGGGAGGGGTTAAGGTGTTTTTTTTTATTTTTATAAATGGACGACACGTGATCGTCATCGGAGGGCTGTTAGCTGACAGCCCAAATCAAATCAGAAAATGGGCTGTCAGCTCATACCCCGTATTCTCTCTCTCTCTCTCTCTCTCTCTATATATATATATATATATATATATATATATATATATATATATATATATATATATATATATATATATATATATATACCGTATTCTCTCTCTCTCTCTCTCTCTATATATATATATATATATATATATATATATATATATATATATATATATATATATATATATATATATATATATATATATATATATATAGAGAGAGAGAGAGAGAGAGAGGGATGATTGGTTGCGTTGTGCGCTCTGGGCCGAAAATGCGCTGTGCGTTGTGGCCGTCCGATTTGATTTGATCAAACAGCAGGAAGTAACCCGCTCCCGCTCCCGCACCGCCCCAGAAACCCGCTCCCTCACCAAAAACCCGCTCCCGCACCGGTTAAAAAGGATCCAACGGATGAGATTATTGGATTTTCGATCGAGCGGCCTAAACACTTGTCGCTGTTACTGTAGCGGCTATAGTAACAGCGAAAGTTGTTTTGAGTCGTTTGATTCCCATTCGTTGGTTGGGGACGATTCCCATCCGTTGGATCGATGGGAATCGAACGGGCCTAAACAACTTTCGCTGTTACTGTAGCCGCTACAGTAAAAGCGAAAAGTGTTTAGACCGCTCGATCGAAAATCCAATAATCCCATCCGTTGGATCCTTTTTAACCGGTGCGGGAGCGGGTTTCTGGTGCAGTGCGGGAGCGGGAGCGAGTTACTTCCTGCCGTTTGATCAAATCAAATCGAACGGCCATAGCGCACAACGCATTTTCGGCCCGGCAACGCACAGCGCAACCAATCATCCCTATATATATATATATATATATATATATATATATATATATATATATATATATATATATATATATATATATATATATATAGAGAGAGAGAGAGAGAGAGAGAGAGAAATGCTAAAATGTGGCGTGCGGTGCGTGCGGCGTCGCACCGCAGCCGTCTGATGCACCGCTGCGTGCATCGCAGCGGTGCATCAGACGGCTGCGGTGCGGCGCTGCACGCACCGCACGCCGCACCTTAGCACTGTACCCTAGCCGTCTGATGCAAGTGCTGCGTGCATCGCATGCACCGTTGCGTGTATCAAACGACTGCAGTACAGTGCCTCACGTACCGCATGCCGCATCATAACATGCCTCCCTCTCTCTTTCTCTCTCTCAAATTTTCATCAAATTCCAAAACTTCTAGGGGGTTCAAATGGTCGAAGCAAAATCAGTCGTCTGCAGTCGCCGTTAAAATCTGCAGCATTTTGCTTCGACCATTTGACCCTCTTTGAAGTTTTGGAATTTGATGAAAATTTGTGAGGATGATCATCTTACCCTAGACAACACCCTCACCAAATTTCATCAAATTCCAAAACTTCTAGGATGGTCAAACAATATCTCAAAGCAGCAAAAACGCTGCTTTGATAGGCAGCATCCCATTCCTCTCTCTCTATATATATATATATATATATATAACTGCTCACCTACGGGACGTCCCGCATTCTTATCTTGCGGGACAAAAAAATTTGAGGGATCTAGAGGTTTCATAATTTGCTGATTTTTGGTGAGGAGGATCACCTTGTTATAGATAGAACCCCCACCAAAAATCAGCAAATTACAAAACCTCTAGGTCCCTCAAATATGCTCTTTATTATCGACCATCCATTTTAATCGTTAAATTGAAGTGCATATTTGAGGGACCTAGAAGTTCTATAATTTGCTGATTTTTGGTGGGGGTCCTATCTATAACATAGTGATCCTCCTCACCAAAAATCAACAAATTCTGAAACCTCTAGGTCCCTCAATTTTTTTTGTCCCGCAAGATAAGAATGCGGGACGTCCCGTAGGTGAGCAGTTATGTATATATATATAAATATATATATATATATATATATATATATATATATATATATATATATATATATATATATATATATATATATATATATATATATATATATATATATATATATATATATATATATATATATATATATAGAGTCTTATAGAGAGATAGAGAGAGAGAGAGATCGGGATGGGTTGCTTGACCCCTCAACCCGAGTCCAACCCGGATTCAACTCGGGTTGTATTTTTTCAACCCTATAACCTAACCCAATCTTTAAACACATCAATCCAAACCCGTTCAAACTTTGGATTGGGTTGGGTCCAACCCGCCTAGGTTGCTACCCTAGGTTCAATGTGTGAATTAAGTTTGTATGCTTGCTTGTTTCCTAAAATAAAAAAAAAATTCCCTTTTTTTGTGGGATTTCATTTCTCGAGTGGACCAAAGACTAGTAAATCTCCCCATGCCTCCCCCATCCTCCTTGTGAAAGCATGTAGATATGGTGAAAGCAATATCTCCAAAGATGACACTGACACGTGTGACTATCATAAGCATGTGAACGGACCCATTTCTTGATTCCCAAGAAAAGAACACAGCCTTAGAGCATCTCCTACGGCCTCCGCAGTAGTAGGACCTCCTAAGCAATGTGGGTCCTATTTTGGCAACCACCTCATCAAAATATCCTAGTTGAGAGAAGATCCCCTTCAACGGCCTAGGAGGACCTCCTAAGCACTGTGGGTCCCATTTTAGCAGCCACCTTATCAAAATATCCTAGTTAAGAGAAGGTCCCTTCCAATGGCCTCCAAACTAGGATATCCTAGCTATTTTACACCAAATATTTGTAATTTATCCAAACCCTCCAAGTTTACATCAAACGGGTAAAAAGTAACCGTTGGACTGTGCATGCAGCGTTCGACATATAAAAAATTATTTATAAAAAACTAAAGGATTTTTTATAAAAAAATATATTAATTTATTCGTTCGGAGGCTCCGAAGGATCTCTGTTGTATGTGGAGCCGTTCGGAGGCTCCAAACAAACAAGACCCACATGGGACGCCACGTCAGTGTTCAGAGCACCAAACGGAGCCAGTTGGAGCACCATCAGTCCGCTCGGAGAGCCAAGTCCTCCTTCGGAGGTCTTTACGGAGGCCGTTGGAGATGGTCTTACCTAACATGTATGCATGACTTAAAATACAATAGGGTAAAAATAATTAAAAATAAAAGATTTAGATAATAGTTTATTTATTGCTGTCAAATTGGATAAAAGATTTGTTAGAGTTATCACTCTTTGGCAAAGTGGGGTGTCGATTGTGAACAGCCATAGCATGTTTTTGTCACTATTTCAGGTATCCACCTGGGGCTGGCAATTTTGGATCCGACACGATAGATCCAACATGACCCGACACGAAAAATATGGGCTCTGGATTTGGGTTAAATAAGTTGACACGACTAACCTGTTTAATAAATGGGTCGGGTCCGGATTTAGGGTCTAGACACAATAGACCCGAGAAGACTTGTTTACAATTCAACAGATCGTGTCGGGTTGGGTCTACACACAATCCGATACTGTAGTATATACCAAAAGGTCCATATTGGGAGGTAATGCTTCATCACCTGTCAAGACGGTAAACAAAATCGATCTCAACTTCCACGGTTCTCCAAAAAAAAAAACCTCAACCTACCGAGGATATTTTTAGGGATAATTAGGTGCAGGTCCTTTAGAATAGTATGTACTTACAATAGGTCCTTTAGAATAGTATGTACTTACAATATCTTCCAACAGCTTTTAACCCATTCATTTTTTTTTAAATGACAAATCTTTCCTTGATAACCTACAACGTCACTATTACTACCTCTATAATGATTTTGGGTTGCTACAATATTTTTGGATCGCTACATTGATTTCAGGTTGCTACAATGATTTCATACTAATATAATATTTTCAAACCGCTACAGTGATTTTTGGGCTGTTACAGTGATTTTAGATTGCTTTAGTATTTTCATACTGCTATAGTGATTTCGGATAGCTACAATGATTTCAGATAGATTTAGGTTTATGGTTCCATATTAGGGGTATAGAATTAGGGTTAGTGTTAAGGTTATGACTCATTATTTAGGTTATATAATTAGATTTAGGGTTAGGTTTTTACAGGACAAAAATGTTTTAAAATTCTGAAACGTTTTTTCCATATTGTGAAACCGGATTAACTATATGGTTAATAAAAGTACATATAAGTCATTTTATTAGCCGTTGGCTCTATTACAATTAATTTTTGAATCGTGGATCTTTCTTAGCTGGAAAGTTTTGTAGGGACCTATAATTAATATAATGTTATGAAATGAACCTGATTCAAAGTTTCAAACTACCCCCATAAATAGGCCCCTTCCCAACCATGAGTCAACCAAAGAATCTGGTTCTCCATTGATTAGCTGTATTTTTAGAAATATATAAAAAAAATGGAAGCTTCTATTATCCCGACTATTCATCAGTTCTACAGTGACAGGACTCCATCCATACACACGTGGCCAGTTACAAGAATGGCTGATCACAACATAACTTCTCTAGTGGAGAAACGCTATTTGACCAACCCCATAGCCACCCTGCATACGTGGCTGGTTTCTATTGGGCAGAGATTACTTACTCTCTCAAGCCCCAATAGGTAACAACCACGTATGCAAGTTTAGTTAGGGGGTAGTTAAACAACATTTGTCTGGTCCAAATACACTGACGTAAGGATTAATGTTATCAAACCCGAACCAGACGTTGACCTGGTCTAGAACCCAGGTCATGGGTTTTCGGTTCAACCTTCGGATCAACCGGTTGAATCGATAATATATTTAAATAAATATATATATTAAATATTTTTTATTAAAAAATATCTAAAATTAAAAATTCTAAAATACATGTTCTGTACTCTTAAATGATATGGTATTTCATAAATACTAATAATACTTATATACTACTCACTTATCGACATCCAGAGAGTTCTGAACGATCTCCAGAACTGTGAAACCCAAACCGAAAAGGCCTTTGTAAGAAACCTAAACAACCCAACAATCAAATCTCCATATAATTTCTCTAAATCAATTTAAGAAAATGTGATACAATAGGAGTATAGGACAGCATGAACCTCAAAAAAAAAAAAAAAAGAAAGAAAGCTAATCAGTGATAAAAAAAATTAAATTGAAAAAGATTCGACAATTTGATACAGGATTCTAGCATTACATGCGATAAGGCGGATCGAGGTGTCCGGAGGCATCGGTTCCCGGAGACGTGGGCAATCGACAGCAAGCGGCGTCACTCGAGCTGCAGAGGCGTTCGGCAGTCGAAGTCTACTCGTCTAAGGTTTGACTCGATTTTGATCTTCGGCAGAGTGGCGTGCGGCATCGACAGAGCTACGTGCCCAGTGTTGATCGGCAATCAACGGCGTCGAGCAGAGCGGTATCCGACAGCCCGATGTTGAGCGGCATCTGACGGCCCAGCGTCGAGCGGCAGTCGGCGTTGCACGGCTTTCCTCGAGTGCAGCTTGAGATTACAGAACAAAAATAAAAAAATAGCGATTACCCTAATTAAGAGAACCAACGGTTTTTTAAATGAGCCGGATGATCAGATCACACGGTTCTGTAGTTAACCGGCCGGTTCAGTCAGGTTTCACCGGGTTATACACATTTCTGATCTAATTGATCAACCGAACCGGCTGAGGGTCCGGGTCACCGATTTACCGGTCTGACTGACCGGTCCAGTTCGGTTCTGATAACATTGGTAAAGATGACTCCAACCAACCGCCTCTTTGCTAACGCCGGGCACGCGGCACTAGGCTGATTCAAAAGACGTCATCTGATTAGACGGTCAAGATCTGTCTTTTTGTACGTGACGTCCTAACTCTAGTTGTCGCCTCCAAGCTCATTCTGAAAGGGTCTATTCGCACCCATGGAATTAGTAATGGCACCCGAATCAATCTCGACACCCAACCCATTTCAGCCTTTTAGCTTTGGCACCCGCGATATCCCCAAAATATCCTCCTTCTCTTCTTGAGTCTCGACCTTGCTCAATTGCCCCCATCGTGCTCCATCGCGGTCGTCTCCCCTGCGTCCTCCATCACAGTCTCCTTCCGAAGATGCTCCCAGTAACCCTCCTCCTTCCTATTCCTCCTTCCCCCATCGCCTTCTCCTCCTTCTGAAGACGACCCCAACCACCCTCTTCCTCCTCCCTCCTTCCTTCTCCTTCTCCTCCTCCTTCCTTTGCCTGCATCTACCGATAAATACCTTCGGCTCAGGGTTAGGGTTTAGGTGGGGAGGAAGATGAGGAGTGTTAGATACACTCTCACCCCAAAACCCGGGCTGTAAGAATGGGTATATTAAGTGGCCGATGGATGCCCCCTTATTTATGTGGGACTAAATTGGTGGACTATCTCAACCCCCCCTTCATGCAGAGCATGCGTGGCAAGGCACAATCAGTAAAGACGTGCCCAGAGTGACAGCAGGAGCAGGAGGCGGCCAGCTCTAATACTATGTTAGAGAAGAGACGGCTAGGGTTTTGGAGAGAATGAGATGATTCTCATTAGGGGACTAAGTCCAATATATACAATCTATATAACATGTCACGTCGGTTTTGTGCTGACTAGACAAGACGGAGCAAAAAAGCTGACTAGGACAAGCTGATTGGACAAAAATGAACCGAATAGATCTAACCATTCGTTTAAAAATAAACGCACGATCTCTCCTTGGTTTCAAATCCCAACCCATTTAAACTACATTAAATCCCTAAAATCCCGGCCCATTAATTGAAACTGTACTAAACCTGACCGTTCATCCCGTGATTGTTGTTCGCATCAACAACTATTAACCCGCCTGCTGAAATTTTAGTCGGCCCAAACCATAGGGTCGATCTCGAGGAATCCGTTCGAACAGAGACAATTGTGATTGATCGATTATAGGGGAAGGGGGAGTTGGTTGCGCCGAAGGTGCCCGCTTCGTGCCAATCGGCACGGGCGAGGAAATGGATGTCCCTATGAATGCCGATGTTGTCGTCGAAAGTGTTTTGCTGTTGAAGACGTTCAGATGTGTTGCCGCCGAAGGCTACTTGCTGCAGTGCAGATATGTGTATTGCCGCTGAAGACGGCCCGCTGCAGTGCCGATAGGCACGAGCATGCACTAGTGATCTATACATGTAACCCAACTCATCTATACATATAACTTGACCCATTTACATATATGTTAACAAGGAGGAAGGAGGGAGGAGAAGGAAGGAGGGAGGAGAAAGATGAGAACGAAGGAGGGAGAAAGGAGGAGGAGGAGGAGGGTGGCGGATGTGGATAGGGGCGACAATCGAGGCGGATCAGGATGGACGTGCTAGTTCAATGGTGACCAGATGGAGGTTGTGGATGAGGGTAAAAATGAAATTTTATTTTTAAAAGTTTACGTCGGTGCAATCACTAATTCCATGGGTGCGAGTAAAGCTTCCTCTCTGAAACGCCGGCCCGCACGTCTCTCTGTCTGCCAGGCATAAAAGCAACCCCCCACTCCCTCACACTCTCTCACTTCCCCTTCCGTCTCTCCCATCTCCCCAACCTTCGCGAGAACCAAGAAGAGCGCCGGGATCTCAAGAGCTCCCCTCAAACCGTAGGATTGGAAAACCCTAGATCCGCCCTCCTCGGCCGCTCCCCCTCCCTCCCTCCCCCTACCGCCGCCATGGGATTCTACTGCGGCGCTCTAGAGAAGCTCACGGGATCCGTGATGGCGGCCGCGTGCCTGCTCGGTGGCCTCGTACTCGGCGCCTCCGTCCTGGCGATCCAGCTGGGGTACCCCCCGCATATCTCCGCGCTCAGCCTTCCCGGCTTCTGGAGGAAGAAGAAGAGGCCCGTCCGCGTCTACATGGACGGATGCTTCGACATGATGCACTACGGTCACTGCAACGCCCTCCGCCAGGCCCGCGCCCTTGGCGACGAGCTCGTCGTAGGGGTCGTCAGCGACGACGAGATCACCATCAACAAAGGCCCCCCCGTTACCCCCCTTCATGAGAGGTCAGTTCCCAGGGTCTACTCATCTCTATCATGGACCACCGTCGAATGATATCTGATCCGTTCCCTTACTTAATTCGAGCGTTTTTGTTTTTTGTGTCCTATATGTTTTTATTATGAATCTGATCTGCCATTGATCTATCTTCCTTTTCTTGCATTTGCTGCTTTTGGCAAAGGAAATAGTAGATTTGTTCATGCTTATTTCTCATGTTCAATTGTTATCATGTTTTTTTTTTTTTTATTTTTTATATCATCTTTATGATCACGTTACTATTTGGGTTTATTTGGCAATGATTTCTTTCAAAGATGTCATTTTTTCTTGTACACCCACCAATTTTTTATATTTTGTTTAGTTGATTAGTGATTGCTGGATTAGAATAATTAATTAATTTATTCTTGATTGTTTGTCTTGTAGTGCTCCTCCTATGAGAAATGATATCTAATCTATGACCTGATTTGTTAACTGTCCCGTTCATTTGTTTATAGAATTGTGGTGAGAACTGAGCATTTGTTTTTCATGGATATAATATACTGAAATGTTAATATGTCATTAATCTTCATCTCGGACAGTTATGAAGATTTTTCATATTCCTAAATCTTATGAATCAGCATGCTACTAGAAGCCCCATTGTTTGAATTGCCCTCTTCCCAAAGAGATTGCATCAAACTCTTTCCTTTTCTATATATTTTATATAGATATCTTAACCGATATTGTTTGATCTTTAGAACCAAAATATGAGATTCTAGATTATAGATCTCACATATTGTTCTCATATTTTAGTATGAATATTCAATTATTAATGTAATTAAAGATGATACTTAATATGTATAACTATCACACATTCGGTCGGTATCATCGGCCCCGCGACCGTTGTTTCCAGCGTTTTCACGTGGGACGTTGTTCGTGCCGCTGTAATTGTTTTTATTCATCAGGGTTAGTGTGAGTGAGCAATATTTTACTCATTAAAGTAAAGGAAAATATTTTATTTCTGACCCTCATCCCACTGACCTGTCATTCAAACATGTGCAATAACTCTTAATCGAAGACCAACAACCTTGTAGCCACTAGCCCATAGGGCTGCCAATGTTACTTTGCTCGCTGCCAAAATTGTTGTGTTAGTGAGTATGAATTATTCACTATGAGAGCAAAGATAATTTTGCGAGCATAATTATCTCACCTTCGATTGTTGCCCTGTGGATTGTTCAACATTTTTCTGGCTGTTGGTCGGGAAGCTGCAATTGTTTTCATGCACCAAAGATGAACATGAATTAACTCATGACAACAAAGACATAATTTACTGAGCATAACCATCTCACCTTGAGTTGTTGCCATGTGAATCGTTAAGGTTGGTTCCATCATTTTCCGGGCCGTTGGTTGGACAGCTGAAAACTTTTTCATACACCAACAATTTCTATAAGTGAATGAATTTATACACAAAAGCAAATAGTAAATTTCACAATGTTTCCGTAAATAAAAACCTCTGGTGCATGGGAAATTTACTATTTGATTTTATATGTAAATTCATTCACTTATAGAAACATTTGGTGCATGGGAACATTTTCAGCTGCCCGACCATCGACTCGAGAAATGATGTAACCAGCCTTAACGATTCATCAACAACTCAAGATGAGATAGTTATGCTTAGTAAAATTATGTCTATGCTTTCATGAGTTAATTCATGCTCATTTACAAAAACCTCGGGTGCACGAGAACAATTACAACTGACTGATCAACAGCCAGGGAAATACTGAAATCAATCCGAACAATCCACAAGGTAGCAACCCACGGTGAGGTAATTATGCTCGTAAAATTATTTCTTTGCTTTCGTATTAAATAATTCGTGCTCACCAATAGGGAGCACACGGTTCGGACCGGTTCTAGGATGAATAGGAATCAAATTGGTCCCATTCCCAATGGTTCTCAAATATTTGGAACTGGAACCGGACCGTTGGGAGCATGGAAGTCGTCCGGACTGAACCATATAAAACCGGTTTGGTTCCAATGGTTCTGCAGTTTACTGAGTTGTCGATGACACCACAAACCTTTCGCAAATCCATCCCACAATCGGTGCCGATCGTGGCTATTTGTCTCCTAGTGAACCTTGCTAACACTTATGCATCAAATCTAGCAAATGCTCATTGAAATCGATCACAAAGAGACATTTCAAACTGACTCTTTCACAAAATCAACTCATTTTCTTGTTTCCAAACAATCAAACACATGTTACACATCCAATTCAAAGGCTCATAAAACAAACAATATCAAGATATGTGAAATCTGTGAGTTGAGAAATATGTTTGATCGCGAAGGAGCGAAGATGGAACTGGTCCATAGAATCTGCTCGCAGCTCACCTGAGAGGTAAGACGATAAAAGATGGGCTTTGATTTCGAGGCCCAAAACCCTAGCTCTGCTACCGTCAAGATATCTCCTCTCCGATCTCTCAGGATTTTAGAGAATGAGCGAGCCGGCACGGGTCCACGGGATCTCATTTTAGCCTTTTAGGGTTAAGAGGACACAACTCTTCATGACCCAGGAGTAGTACACAAATCCCGACCTGACCTGTGAATTATTTATATATAGTAACAATTCGGTTCGAATAACCGGCACCCTAAATCGGGAACCGAAATGTTCTACGGCTCTGCATTTTGGGAACCAGAATCGAACTGATCTTGCATGAAACCAAACCAAGTCATACGGTCCGGACCGGTTCGGTTTGCTTTTATGGTTCCACCGGTTTTCTGTGCACCCCTACTCACCAACACGACAATTTCGGCAACAAGCGAAGATATATTGGCAAAAACCCTATTGAGATACATGATTGTTGGCCCTCGATTAAGAGTTCCTGCACATGCTTAAAGGACAGGTCAGTAGGATGTTGGTCAGAAATAAGAAATTCATCTTTGCTTTAATGAGTAAAATATTGCTCACCCTCACTAACCCCTGGTGCATGCAAGCAATTACAACGATGCTAACAATGTCCCACGTGGAAACGTTGTAAACAGTGATCGCGGGGTCGTGGATACCGACCAAATGGGAGATGGTTATGCATATTAAGTACCATCTTTGATTACATTAGTAATTGAATATTCACAATAACATGTGGGAATGAGAACAATATGTGAGATCTATAATCTAGAATGCCATATCTTGTTTCGAAAGCTCATACAATACTTGTTAAGATATTTATATAAGATATATAGAAAAGGAAGTGTCTGATGCTTTTACTTTGGGAAGATGAGTTATAGGAAGAGCAACATACGGTTCCAGCCTTCCAGGAAACCATATGGTCGAATGATGTTGAGGATGACAGTAAGAGGGCAATTAATACAATGGGACTACCAGTTTAGTAAGAGCATGCTGATTCATTAATTTAGAAGAGCATTTCTTAGTTGTCATGTGGATATCTGAATTAATTTGACTTTAATTTATTGTATCAACATATGATATTTTTGCTATCTACTTTTGGGCCAAATGTCTAATTAGTTGGCTTATCACCCAACATGACTTTTCGGTGTTCCTCTAAGGAATTATTGATTGTTGGATTCTAAATTTCTAATAGTATGCTATTTAAATTAATAGACAGGTGGCCATTTTCTGAGAGAGATATGAACACCCTTATTCTTTATTTTTGAGTCAAATGTTTGTATTGGTCATCTCCTCATGCATATGTATTGATCTTCTCCCCACATGCGCTGCAAATGTTCATGCTTTGTGTCCATATATTTGCGAAGGAAAGTCTTTTGGTTTGTTCTTTTTAATACTAAAATCCATTGTAGCCATTTATGTGGTCAGTTTTATACCTGCTTCATGTCATATTAATAATTAAATATCTTACCTGCCTTAACATTCTTTTATTATTATTTTGTGGCATGTCTTTGTTGCAGGATGATAATGGTGGGTGGTTTGAAGTGGGTAGATGAGATCATCCCAGATGCTCCTTATGCCATAACTGAGGAGTTCATGAAAAAGCTTTTCACTGAGTATAACATAGATTACATTATCCATGGGGATGACCCTTGTCTACTCCCAGATGGTACAGATGCATATGCCCTTGCCAAGAAGGCTGGTCGGTATAAACAGATCAAGAGAACAGAAGGAGTTTCAAGCACAGATATTGTTGGTATTGGTTCTGTTGGGACTTAACTCAGCTTTTTTGTTTCAAAACTCTTTGTGTAGCTCCAACATATATTTTATATTAAAATGTCATGTATGTTGAGTTTGGGAAGCATTATGATGACATCCTTAATATGTCTCGTATTATATGCTTGTAATTGGTAACTGGGTTTGAATTGCCTCTTTCTTTCTTTAGTTTTTTTCCCCACTGAAGCACAATGACTATGCCCAACCCCAAATAGATGGGACAAGGCTTGATGTATATGGTAAGGGGACAGTGACAATATACCTAATTTTTTACCAGTGTTTGGACTATGTTTCATGCCCTTATATTCATCCACATTTGGGTGGCTAATGGTTGCATTCATTCAGGTGTCCTCTATCTTAGGCAGTTCATAAATTCAAAATGAAATGTGATCCTTTCTCATGGCATCACCATTGGTAAAATTTAATAGACTTTCAACAAAACACTTCATAATTTCACACAATTCTTTCTTGTGGGACCACTATTTGATGAGAATTGAGCACCCAAAGTGTCCCTTTTATCTAAAATAAAAACCCAATGATGAATGATCTTTATTATTCTTTTGATTGAAGTGTCAGAGGTTTCTATGAAACTAAATGTGTAACTCAAAATTCTTTCTTTGGAGGATTGATTGGATACTGTTCATGTGTTCTTTACCTGTTGGTAGAAAGATGAGTTTGTAGACGGGTCAGGGTTCACTTTTCTTAATTTGAAAAATTAGGGTGGTAGCTGGTCTCTTATGTTGCTTGCGTCAAAATATTTATGCTAAATGAAATTAAATATTTGGATGAATTTTATCTTATGCACATGTTACTTTGATATGGTCGTATTGCCGTTTGCAAATGAACCATAGCATTTTGCATGAATGGTTGTGTTTCTGTTTGTACATGAATCATAACGTTTTACATGAACAGGTCGCATGCTTCTTTGTGTGAGGGAGAGGTCAATGAGTGACAATCATAATCGTTCTTCCTTGCAAAGGCAGTTCAGCCATGGGCACAGCCCAAAATTTGATGAAGGTGGATCTGGCAGTGGAACTCGTGTATCACATTTTCTGCCTACATCTCGGCGAATTGTGCAATTCTCAAATGGGAAGGTATACTTGATGATGTCTTCAATGCATTTATCTGTATTTGATTTGGTATAATAAGATCTTTACTTCAGGCAATAAAGTATGTTTACCTATATAGAGATTAATAGCAATTCATTTTAATTTCATTACTTCATGAAGTTTGTCTGTTTTTGATATTTGTTTCTTTGCTTCCTCTCTTTGGTTTTTGATATACTAGCGGTGCTGTAAAATACATATTATGCATAATGGTCTAGCCATTCAATCCATGACAGGTATGGAAGAATGTAGTGGATGACTATCACTTATAATAAAGGAATATATCCCTTGTGGGAGATTGTGGACCAATTATAGTAAAATCCTGTTACTTCTATGAAAGTGTTCAAGTGTTAATAGTATAGGAAAATAGAGTGTTGAGCTAGTCAACTTACGGCAAAATTACATACGTCTTCTTGTAATGTTGACAACCTGATGCACCCTAGGTTTCATTGATATGTATGTTGCTAAGGAGTTTGCGGAGGACACACAGGTCAAGCTGGTTTCAGTCACAAACTCACATTAAGCAGAAAATCTCAGCAAGTAAATCACACACAAATAATGTTTGAATGTTGAAATCGTCAAGAAACAATTATGAAGCATAGAGACCTTTTTTACCAAGGTTCAGAATCTGCATATTAAAGCCAAAGTTGGGTTACATGAAAAAATGCCTTGATAATTTTAAATTGAAAGTAAAAAAGATAAGATTTATGTATTGGAATGTGAAACAAGGAAGATTGTTGCCATGAAAGAGGATAGAAAACAACAAGAAGAAGAAAGGATATAAATTCATAAAATGATCTAACTGAATTCCTCGAAGGTGATGAAGTAACCATGTGCCATAAAAATGTATTCTTCCTTAACCACTTCTGGTCGACAGAAATTCATGAAGCGATGGGGATAAAACTAAGGTATAAAAAATCGATATATTTTGCAAAATATATTGGAAAAATGAAAACCCGGTATGAAATCCTGCCTGCAGTCTCGAGTAAAACTGGAAATGTCAAAATATCGAGCGGTTTCGCGAAATACTGCAATATTTCCACAAAATATTTTCATCTCCACAAAATATCGTGATATCAGTACCAACACAAAGGGATTTTGTCGAAATTTCGCGAAAATTTGAAAAGTTTTTGCGAAATATATCCAAATTTGTGGGATTGACTGGTTATAAAAGGGAGTTTGTTGCCTGGTTCTCAGCAGGTTATTTACATATAATAACATTTAAGTATTATTATAACATTTATATGTAAATAAGCAAATACCCCCCTATTTGATTTCAATAAAAATATCTAAAAAATCAAAAACCAAAGAAATAAAAAAGTATACTTTCAGTTTTAGTAGGAGAAAACAGTTTTCAGAGTTTTTTTTATAAAATCCACATAATGAGAAAAGTGATTAAATCAACTCTTTTTTAGCTTAAAAAATTCCACAAGATGTAGAAGTACAAGTGCTTCTCGAAAACCACGGTCCGTCTTAGGAAATTTTGAATGTATAAAAACTTTACTATATAAAACCTCTTTTTTCCAGACTTAGTAAAAAACAGTGTTTCACATTTCAGTATAATTTTTGCACAATTTCAAACTTGCACAACTTTCTTGTTTTAAGTCCGCTTTCAAAATCGTTTGAAATATTATTTTAACAATCAACTAATCTTTATTTTGAAAATATTTTTATCCAAAAATCAGATTAAAAAGCATTTGAAAAATATATATCAAAACCGGACCAAACAAGATTGCACAAGACTCACAGACTCAATACATTGAATATATGTTATGTGAAGTTCTACACCCCTAGATAGGGTACAATTGTACAGATGTTATTTGAGTGTTCCAAAATATGTATCTATACTTGGTTTATGACTATTCGGAGTTTCACTAAAAAATTCTATCAAAAAATCAATATTTCCACCATTTCTACAAAATTGCAATATTTCCACACTGTCGAAATAGTTCCATGAAATATTTCCATATCCGAAGGTCAAAATTTCCACCGAAATGGAAATTTTGAACCTTGGATAAAACTGACTTCACATGAGGTGAACTCTGGGGGAGTCCGTAGGTGCTTCATGCCTGATCCGTCGTCCCCGCCTCTCTCTCTCTCTCTCTCTCTCTCTCCGTTGGGGTTTAAAACTCTAACCCGATCCCACCCCCACCCCCTTTTATGTTATCAGTTATAACTTATAACTGATAAGTTATAAGTTATAACTGATAAGTTATAAGTTATAACTTAAGAGGATACAGGGTATAGGCTGGCGGCCTATTTAGACAAAATGGGCAGCCACCCATTTGACACTCTTAGGAGTCTTAGAATGTGCTGATTTTTTGTGAGCATAAGCACCTTATCTTAGATAGTACACCTACAAAAAATCAGCACATTCTAAAACTTTTAGGGCATCAAATGTTATATTTCAGATTAACGGTTACAACGGACGTTCGATAAAACTTCTAACATTTGATACCCCTAGGAGTTTTAAAATGTGCTGATTTTTTGTAGGTGTTCTATCTAAGATAAGGTGCTTATGCTCACAAAAAACCAGCATATTCTAAAACTCCTGAGGGCTTCAAATGGGTGGCTGCCCATTTTACCGAAATAGCCTGGCAGCTCATTTCCTGTTTCCTCATAACTTTATTAACTTATAACTGATAAGTTATAAGTTATAAAATATAAGGTAAATTACACTTTGCCCCCTTGAAGTTTAGATAAAAAACACTCAACCCACCTGTAGTTTATTTTGTTCCAAATGGCACCCTAAAGTTTGAAATGTTAGCAAAATACCCCCTTTTGCCAACTACTTAATTTATTCATTTGGTAATTTTTGTCCAGTCAAAATTGAATTGTATGGGGCAAAATATACCTGTAAAATTATAGGGGGGGTTAAGTGTTTTTGAGCTAAACTTCAGGGGGGCAAAGTGTAATTTACCTAAAATATATTATATATAATACTATTATAAGATAAAAAATCTAAAAAATTCAAACAAATTATAAAAAATAGAAAAAATAGGGAAAAATATAAAATATTTAAAAATTGTTTTTTATTTATTTTTTTTAAAAACAAAACCAAAACCAAAACCGCCAAAACCGGCCGAAACCGATCCCCTGGGGTCGGACCGAAACCGAGTTCTCAAACCTTGGTGCATAGATCTTATTGCACCTCAGTCTCTCTTTGCATTTGTTGCACTATTTTGGTTTACCGAATGTAGGGTGTTTCATCATTTGTTTCTCATTTCTCCTTCGTGCTGAACTCTTGTTCTTTCTTCTTGATATCCTTGTGTTCTTTGTCACATCATGTATTAGCTAACATGTAAGACAAATGTGTTCAAGTCCCACTTTTGCATTGTTAACATGTAGGTTTTATTGGATTTATCCTTTCTACTACTTTATGCATAAGACAAGTGATGACCAGGTTCCGCATCTGTTTTGTTAACCTTTCTTCCAAAACCTTGTTCTCCTGTTTAATCAAATGAATTTGGAGTCTTTGGTGTTGATATGTTCAAAATGAACTTCCATAAACTTTTCCATATGAGGGCTGAAGAGGTGTCGGCAATGTAATGCATATTTTGTCTAAAAACTTCAACTCGAAGATGGCTATTAGCAATGAAAATTGATACACATGTTCATAGACGTGCTCTACTGAATTGGACTCATTTTTACTAGTTTTTTGGGCATGAAAGGAAATAAGGGAAAACATAGAAATACTTAATGTAAAATGCCGAGAATATTTCAGAATCACCCCTTCACCCATAAAATATCTCCCTAACCCCTAGTAGAATGGGATTCCTACTCTATCATAAAGGACATGAATAGAAAATAGAGATAGAGAGGAAGGTAAAGAAAAGAAAAAAATCGTCATACCTCTCGTCGAATCTACGAGATCTTTGGAAGCTATGCATCTAGAGATTTGGGAGTTTTGGAAATATCGAGATCTACTTATGCGAGGGAGTTTATGGAGGACCAGGGTCTGGGGATATGAATGAAATTGAAGATTTTATACTTGATTTGTGGTGACCTATGATCTAGCAGTAACTTCCTATTTTAAAAGGAGAAAAGCAAATCTGGTTACCTTCAAGAGTGCATAAAGTGTGTCGTAGATAGAATATTCTCTTTTATGAAGAAAAGAGAGGTCGACATGTAGATATCTTAAGATGATCTGGATAAAGTTTTGACCATGCGAGATAGGCTAGTAGCTATAAAAGTGTATTAAGAGTGAGAGCAAAAGAAAAAAAAATCTACAATAAGCCCAAGAATAGGGTAGTGGAATTTAAATGGGAATAATATGATGGGTTTTAAAGGCTTGTTAGAAAAATACGTAAATTGGACCTTAAAAAGTAAACCAAATATGACTTGGGATCAAATGGCAAGTTGTATTAAGTGGATCACTAGAGATGTTCTTGAAGAATTTAGAGCTGACATTTTGGATAAAGGGGCCTGGTGGTGGAATGATGAAGTTCAAAAGATAACCATGAAAAAAAAGTGATAATGCTTCAAGGAATGACAAAGAAAAATGACATTGATCACTTGGAAATGTATAAAAAAACTAAAAAGGTTGCTAGCAAGCTATTAGTAAGGTGAATTTGTAGCTTTTGGTAGAGTTGTACGGTAAGATGGGCTCCAAAAAAGGTGAGAAATAAATATACAAAATAGATAAGGTATAAAAACTAGAGACATAGATAAAGTTAGTTGCATCAAGATTGAGGGCAATACTATTTTAGTGAAGGTCAGTGAGATTGGAGAAATATGAAAACAAATATTTTTAGAAACTATTGAATGAGAACTTTATTAGATATCTAAATGATACCATAGTTGCTCAAGATTTCTATGATTTAGTAAGTCGATTCCATTTATCTATGCACACTTTGTGCCATGAATTATATAGATGCAGAATTTTCTCCATTGAGAGTAATTATTATTTCTAAAATTCCCATCAAAATTTAGTTGTTGGTTGGTAGGCCCTAACAGGGTTCATATCTATTCTTTGCTTTTCTCTTTTTATTGCTATGAATTATGTTGATACAAGCTTAATGCTCATTGCCAAATATTATATTATATGTAGTTACATATAGTTACGATTTAGCGGTCACTAACATGACAATATGTTGATTTTGAGTAATTTGTGGTGGCGTTTTTCATTACATCTAATCGTAGTTTTGGAATTCATTTTTCCATGTCACTATGGGATGATAAGCTTTGCACACATAATTATATCATCAGTTCCTGAATTTTAGTATCTGATTAATTTTTGGTCCTATTTGAAAGTACACCTTCTGTCTATTCAAAGGGTTCATCTAACTGCTTGATGTTGAATGCTTTCTTCTAATGCAGGGGCCAGGTCCAGATGCTCGCTTAGTTTACATAGATGGGGCATTTGATCTGTTCCATGCTGGCCATGTTGAGGTATATCCTATTTGCTTGGTAATAGAGTATTTGTTGATGTTAATTGATGAAGATTCACGTAAGCTTTCTCCAATTATGGAGCCGTGTGATCTTTTGTAACAGGCTGTGATCGGTACAATCTATCTCTAGCTTTCATTGCACATCCATGAACCATACCTCCATCGTTTTATACCAAATTTGACTTCCGGTGTTTCTTAGAAGTACAAGCCGTGGTCGTATTCGAAAATACATGCTGTTTTTATAGAAAAACTGATAACACGTGTGAGAATAATTTCATATCATTGTAACTATCCTCCAGAAAATTAATGTAAGTTCGCTACATACATTTTTATTATGAACAATACATATTCGTTCATTTTGTTTATCATACAATTTGGTGTGTTCCCCTTCAACGTCTTCCACTTTCCTTGTTCTAGCTGATGGAAGGTTTATGTTAACCAACAGTAATTATTTTCTGAATTTTCTTCTGAAATCAGGTTGTATAGTTTGTGGCTGCTTTAGTTCTTGTGCTTCAACTAGCCTTACACTTCATATACTAGTTTCAGATTCCGGTTGCTAAGAACTGATTGTACCATATTCTTTGATATTGAAGTAGGAGGGACTGCATGTTTGCATGAAAGTTCTGATCAAATTGCTTGAAACATTTTCATGTTCCATTGTTATTGATTTCCTTCCAAAGAAACACCCACAAACAAACACAAGAAACTAGATGAAGTATTAGAAGAAACTATTCCAAAATGATTGAGATATCAAAAGTATAACTTAACCAAGCAAGCCTATTCCATCTGTTTACCATTTTTGATTGGCTCGATGAATGATGGTTTGCCGATTGTTCTTCTTTCAATGTTTTAATTATTTCATGGTTGCCATAACTCTTCATTGTATATGTTGAATGCTGACATTTTTGTGTAGATCCTGCGGGTTGCTCGGGAACTTGGAGATTTTTTACTTGTTGGGATTCATACTGATCAGTCAGTCAGGTAATTTGCCAGCCTTCTTTCTCTCTTTTATTCCTTCTTCCAACTTTTTAAGACATCTGACATTTAATTAATAGATGCCCTTTTAACTTAATAATTTACTCTGAATTGGTGTTAAGAGGTTTTTTACATGATCTGCATTTTTCTTACCAATCATTCCTTAGTTTCTTTGTGAAGTGGTACCTGAACACTCCTTATTTAGAAGGCTTTCATTTTGATGACAATGGATTCATTTGTTGGGCTCAAGCAAGGTTCATGTATTTCGTATTACTGATTGCCATGAATCTTGGTAACTATACATTATGTGGTTTTGGACGCACTAATAGGGTCTTTTGTTCCCCCATTCCATGGATGATTGGGAAAAAAATCCTCATTTCACAAAGAAAACCTCTTTCAATTTCTTCACAAGGTAATAGCATCAACTGTCTGGTGGATCTTGACTTTCACCTCTAAGTCTCATCTTCTACTACACCATGCATGAGAAAGGTGGGTGAAACCCCCATACTGTAAATAGCCTTATTTATATGCAATCACCATTATAAATTGACAAACTGCAGTCAGCATTCTCCTTGTCAAGTATATTCAAATATACGGCAGGTAGAGGTTTTGAATCCAGTAAGTTGAACTTTGAAGTTAATTGAAGCTCAAACTTTTAATGTTTAATATTTATTTTTTGGGAGTACCATGATTGCATCACTGCAGATATATGGACTCACTGCAAGAAAAGGATTTTCCTCTATATTGCTTATTTTTAAAGTTTAAATAATAGATATTTTGCTATACAATATGCAGTGCTACTCGAGGGGCCCATCGCCCGATCATGAACCTTCATGAGAGAAGCTTGAGCGTTCTTGCTTGTCGTTATGTTGATGAGGTGATTATAGGTGCTCCTTGGGAGGTTTCGAAGGACATGGTTAGTCATGTTTATGCTTTGATTTTTTAATGTCTTCTACTGCTTTTTACCTTAATTCCTTTACTTCCGGTATTTTATATAATTTTGATTGACATTTTATGTCTTTTCAAAATAATATGTTGCTGAATTAAAGCAATATGTGACATAAGTAATTACATAATATGTTGCTAACCCCTTGTAGACTCATTTTGTTGCATAGCATATCATGGTCATCATCATTGACTTGAAACCTTGGGAGAACTGGATTCAAATTGTACTTTGTTCATGGACAAGGAATGTATTTCTCCACAAAGATGATTGGAATTCCTTATATCAAATGTTACCTTCTACCCTCCTCGTATAAACTCTCTTAGTCAAGTGTTTCTCCTTGGTTGCATGAGATCAAACTACATCATGCTGGAATTAGACTTGGATGATAACGATCATGATGATATTTTCTTTAAGAAAAGAAGAGATTCATTATGTGTTACCAAAATATTGATGAAATGAGTGTTCTAACCCCCCAAAAAATAATTTGCACTCGTGATACTTTTTTCATTAGCTTCTCATTCGGATTGCAGTCCTTTTCTGGTCTTAGGTTTCTTATTCCAGTTCTTTAGCTTGGTAAATAACATGTTGGTTTGGAATGTAAACAATCTCAGATTACGACCTTCAATATCTCGCTGGTTGTTCATGGAACGGTCGCAGAAAACAGAGATTTTCTCAAGGTAATGATTATAGACCTCCTCTACTGTGTGTAATCAGAGCATAAGCTGATACTGGTGTGTGGATTGGTTTCTCAGGAGGAATCCAACCCATATGCAGTTCCAATTGCTATGGGTATTTACCGGCAACTGGAAAGCCCTCTAGACGTCACAACTAGCACAATCATCAAGCGGATCGTCTCGAATCATGAAGCCTATCAGGTTTTTATCTTTCATATATATATATATATATATATATATATATATATATATATATATATATAGGGAATAGGGAGTATGGTCCTCTCGACCAGCCAACACGCTAGTCCTCCCCTATATTCAGGTGCCACGTGGTACTTTTCAACAATTTTTTTTAATGAATGGTCAATCCACTACTTAGATCAGGATTAAAAAAAAAAAATTAAAGAAAACCTATGAATAACCATGTCAACGGCCGACAAATTTAACTGTAACATGTAGTGCGCAAATACCTCTTGCTATGTTTAATTTTAAAATGCCACTTGGCATATTTTTTTTCCAATTTTTTTTTTATCATCATTGTTAGGAGGGGTGAACCCACCTTGACCAACTCCTAACCCCTGTTAAAAAGTGCCATGTGACATCTGAATTGAAGGGAGGACTAGCGTGTTGGCTAGTCGGAAGGACCACACACACACACACACACACACACACACACACATATATATATATATATATATATATATATATATATATATATATATATATATATATATATATATATATATATATATATATATATAGAGAGAGAGAGAGAGAGAGAGAGAGAGAGAGAGAGAGAGAGAGAGAGAGAGAGAGAGAGAGAGAGAGAGGGTTGTTCCGTTGAGCTGTGAGCTGCGATAGGGGAAAATGAGCTGCGGGTATTTTGACCCCTCTATAAGTTGAAATTTGATGCAATTTGGTGAGAGTGTTGTCTAGGGTAAGATAATCATTCTCACTAATTTTCATCAAATTCCAAAACTTCTAGGGGGGTCAAATGGTCGAAGCAAAATCTGCAGATTTTAACGGTGACTGTCGACGACATATTTTGCTTCGATCATTTGACCACCCTAAAAATTTTGGAATTTGATGAAAATTGGTGAGGATAATCATCTTACCCTAGACAACACCCTCACCAAATTTCATCAAATTTCAAAACTCCTAGGGGGGTCAAAATACCCGCAGCTCACTTTCTAAACCGGCAGCTCACTGTAACATTCCTCTCTCTCTCTCTCTCTCTCTATATATATATATATATATATATATATATATATATATATATATATATATATATATAGAGGAATGATAGGCTGTGGCGTGCGCTGCACGGCCTGATAGATGCGGTGGCAAATTCTGGCCGTCCGATCGCGCGGATCGGCTGCGAACTGCCCCAAACCTCCCGCCCGTCTGATCTCCCGTACTCACCGTCTGATCCCGTATAAATCCAGTCGCTCCGGTGTGTTTCCTGGATGATTTGATTCCATCCGATCGAACGGACTAAAGTGATTTTCGCTGTTACTGTAGCGGCTACAGTAACAGCGAAAATCACTTTAGTCCGTTGGATTCCCATTGATCCAACGGATGGGAATCAAGTTGATTCCCATCCGTTGGATCGATGGGAATCCAACGGACTAAAGTGATTTTCGATGTTACTGTAGCCGCTACAGTAACAGCGAAAATCACTTTAGTCCGTTCGATCCCATCGATCGAACGGATGGAATCAAATCATCCAGGAAACACACCGGAGCGACTGGATTTATACGGGATCAGACGGTGAGTACGGAGGATCAGACGGACGGAGCATTTGCGGGGGGTTTGCGCGCGGTTCGCAGCCGATCCGCAGCAATCGGACGGCCAAAAATTTTCACCGCATCTATTGGCCGGCAGCGCACGCCGCAGCCTAACACGCCTCTCTCTCTCTCTCTCTCTATATATATATATATATATATATATATATATATATATATATATATATATATATATAGGTTTGGTGAACTTGAGTTCACAAATGAATGGTGAATCATGGTTTATATTGCACCACGGGTCCATTGAAAAGACATAGAGAAAGTTAGAGGGGATATGCATTTAAGAGGGTTGAACACTGAAAAGATATAAAGCAAAAAGTAAAAGCTGGTTGAACACTTTTTCAGGACACGTGGCAACTTCTCTATTCGAGTTCACAATTTGAATGATGAACTCGAGTTCAGCTTCACGGGCCCCATATATATTTTGGGATCCGTTGACAACCCAAAATGGGAGGTAAATTTACCTCCCATTTTAAACTTGATTCAATCGGTGGATAGAGGTTTCCGAATTTGCTGATTTTTTGTGAGGATGATCAACATGGCAAGTTGATCATCCTCACAAAAAATTAGCAAATTCGGAAACTTATAAGGGCGTCAAATGTGTTATTCAAAGAGAGAGAGAGAGAGAGAGAGAGAGAGAGAGAGAGAGAGAGAGAGAGAGAGAGAGAGGAATGTTATAGTGAATTGTGAGCTGCCGTTTTAGAAAGTGAGCTATGGGTATTTTGACCCACCTAGAAGTTTTGGAATTTGATGAAATTTGGTGTGGGTGTTGTCTAGGGTAAGAAGATCATCGTCACCAATTTTCATCAAATTCCAAAACTTCTTGGGTCATCAAATGGTAGAAGTGAAATCTGCCGTCCGCTGTCAATCGTTAAATCTGCAGATTTTGCTTCTACCATTTGATGACCCTAGAAGTTTTGGAATTTGATGAAAATTGGTGAGGATGATCATCTTACCCTAGACAACATTCTCACCAAATTTCATTAAATTCCAACACTTCTAGGGGGGTCAAATCAATCGCAGCTCATTTTCTCCCCTGACAGCTCACAGCTCAACCAATCAGTATATATACACACACACACACACGCACGTGGACATGTCGTTTTGACATGTTTTCAAGTAAACCTACTCGGAGTTTCAGAATTGGCTGATTTTTTGTGAGGTGGTTCACCTTGCCATACATGACATATCCAACAAAAATCAACTAATTTTGAAATCTCTACGTGCGTCAAATGTGCTCTTGAAATCAACGGTTAAAATGGATGGTTGATAAAGCTCAGGACATTTATTTGTTTAGAGATTTGAGTATTGGTTAATCTTTGTCTGATACGTCATCCATGGCAAGGTGAACATCCTCACAAAAAATCAGCCAATTCGAAAACCTCTATGTAGGTTTACTTGACGACGTGTCAAAATTACATGTCCATAGTGGATAGTATTGGAGTGTGTATGGTCGGTCTTTTCAAGTTTATGTTTTCAAAACTAAGACCGACGGTGCTCTCTGACGCAGAAGCGAAACGACAAGAAGGAAGAGAGTGAGAGGAAGTATTATCAGAGCAAGTCGTTCGTGTCTGGTGACTGACCGACCGACTGATTTCGGGTGGTGGCGGTGGGAGAAAACGGTGACTATTTTTCCGGAGGCATCACAACAGTTTTGACATGCGCACTTACTGATACATGCTCGCCATCAGGTGGTGGGCTGACCCTTTTTTGCCTTTGGTTTTTATGCTGTCGTAGAAGCTTTACAGAGTATCTTCGCTACGGTAATGGCACTGATAATTGGCTGGCGGGTCGCCAGGTATGAGCGGTAGAACGATAGAATCCATCCGAGGGTATTCTTGCCAGATTCTTCTCCTCTTCTCTTCAGTGCATTTTGATGTCTAAACTTTGCTGTTACCAGCCGGTGTTGTGTGTGTAGTTTCATCCAAATATCTGTGCTGATTATAGGCATCTCTGCAGTAATATATACCCTGATAATTGACTGGCAGGTCACCATTTGGAGAGATATAATCTATTTTTGAGTAATTTTCTCTCTTTTTTTTTAATCATGAAACTGTAGATATTAAGTCGGTGTGGTATAACCGGCAAGCACAGCCATTGGCTGTGATCACATACTTTCCTTGGATGTGTTTGGGTTTGATAATGCTGGTCCGGAAATCTGCACGGATTACTGTTTCGCTGAAACCTGCACCGCTGCAACAGGTTTTGCGGAAAATTGCATCCGATGGGTTTTTCTATGATTTTGATGAAAAGCTGGACCGGGCGAAACTGTTTCAGCGTTATCAAACATATGAAATCTGATAAAAAGTTAGTTGAAACATGGGTGATGTTTAAGTGTTATCAAACAAGTGCTAAAGTTAGGAGTACTTCCCTCGAAATTCTATTCAGAAGTCCCCAAATACGACTAGCGTGGAGTTTCCTGAAGGGAGAGCTGAAGCGATGGGAAAATGGACTGGATTTTGCTTCTACCATTTGATGACCCTAGAAGTTTTGGAATTTGATGAAAATTGGTGAGGATGATCATCTTACCCTAGACAACATTCTCACCAAATTTCATTAAATTCCAACACTTCTAGGGGGGTCAAATCAATCGCAGCTCATTTTTTCCCCTGACAGCTCACAGCTCAACCAATTAGTATATATACACACACACACACGCACGTGGACATGTCGTTTTGACATGTTTTCAAGTAAACCTACTCGGAGTTTCAGAATTGCTGTTTCGCTGCAACCTGCACCGCTGCAACAGGTTTTGCGGAAAATTGCATCCGAGCCTCGACCGGAGATGGGTTTTTCTATGATTTTGATGAAAAGCCGGACCGGGCGAAACTGTTTCGGTGTTATCAAACATATGAAATCTGATAAAAAGTTGAAACATGGGTGATGTTTCAGTGTTATCAAACAAGTGCTAAAGTTAGGAGTACTCCCCTCGAAATTCTATTCAGAAGTCCCCAAATACGACTAGCGTGGAGTTTCCTGAAGGGAGATCCGAAGCGATGGGAAAATGACCTGACTTTTAATGACACCACAGGCTATAAGGCTCGCCACTAAGGCGAGAGGGAGTCCTGCCACTATGGAACATGGCGCTTATTCGAGCCCTCGACACCGAGGCGAAGGATTGACTATGCCTTGCCAACTGAGCTATCAGTGGGGACGGCAGCCATCATCCTCGCACCTCCAATTATGATTGTAAGATGATTCCATCACCTTGGCTGGGGGATGGTACGACGTCTTAATTGCCGTCATATTATCCAGCTGACTGAAAGACAATGCCACCTTGGCTGGCAATGTTAACGACTCATGAGTCCATTAAGAACACACATTTAAGTGTTGGATCATTTGTACTTCGTATGAAGCCAATGGTCCCTTAGGCCCTGTTTGGATAGGATTCTGATTCTGGGATTCTAGGAGCCTGGATTTCCAAAATCTCAAAAAAGGGCTATGGGATTTAGAGTCCCGATCTTGGGCTTCAGAAAAATGTCTCTCAGAAGTATATTTCGGGCTCTCCGAAGAAACATTTTTTAGGATCGGGTTGTATCCAAATAGACTTTCTTTGTTAGGGATTTCAGGCTTCCAGAATCCTGGAATCAGAGCGTATCCTTTAAGGGCCTGTTTGGATATGCTCCGGATTCAGGATCCTGGGAGCCCATAATCCCTAAAAAGATGGAGCCTACTTAGATAGCCCAAAACGTGCTCTTGGGAGCAATTTTTTCAGAACCCAAAATCGAGGCTCCGAACTCCAGAGCCATTTTTTGAGATTTTGGATTCCAAGAATCCTAGTATCAGAATCCTATCCAAACAGGGCCTTAGATCTAAGAATATATCTAGGTGGTTCACATTAGTTAGCTCGGGTCAACCGTGACGCTACTGTTAGGTCGGGGATGGAGGACATTGGGTGGCTCAAGTAAATTTTATGTCCAACATAGAACTTGTCGAATGTGAGATCCGGGGAAGGTGGTCACTTTGATGATGTTAGCATTTATTTGTGCTCTGGGATTTTCAAATTTTTTTTTTTTAAAAAAAATCGAAATGATCCAAGGTGGATCAACGAGTTGATTGTTTAAAACTTTGGTGATTGTCTGAGAGTCCCACCCTATAATGCTTTAATGCTTCAACAGCAGTGGGTATACTAGAGTTGACTTGAATGGCAGAGCAGAGAGCAAAATTTCCACAATGATCCTGGACTATTGCTGGCCATGGATGTCGGGGTCGTAGATCTGAAGAGGTTTCCTTGGTCTTGTATGATAAGCGCTGCATAACTCCTTGCAACACACCGATCCGGGAGGAGGGAGACGAGACTGATCCACGAGGAAGGAGAGGAGGCGTTTCCGGCTTAGAAATCCTAATGCCTGAAGTCTAATCCATTCATCCATAGGATTTAGAAGAAGGGCTAGGATTCTTCACTCGACCGCAAGTGTATGGATATTGCCCAATCATTAAAGGCTAACCTGTAGGGTCTTATTGGGCCACCCTCATATCGCGCGTGGCCAACGTAGCAACAAAACCCCACACTCCCCCTCTTGGCACAATAACCTTAATGGGCAATAAGCATTCAAAACTTTAGTATGCGCTATGATTTTTAAAGACAAAACAATATCCTTGTAACCTTATGTGGTATCCTTAAGCTTAAACACGATATTCGAATTACATGAATTATGGTGGTCGTGTCCTATAAACAAACACTTCCTTTCATGTATCAATGTAGTCAATCATTTTTGACTAAGCACTTTATATGACGAACAATTTTATGAGTAAATGCATGCTTTACTCTTTGTCAGAATTTTGTCTTAGAATTTTAAGTGTACTTATTTGAGACAAGATAAACTTCATTTACAACTGAAAATATATTTTTTTTAATGCATAATATTTAAAGAGTACAATGAGCTAGTAAAACCTATACGATCCACATGACCCTTATACTGAATGGATGGTAACCCTTTGGCCACTGGATCAGCAACCATAAGCCTCATACCAATATGCTTAATCAGAACCTTACCTTATGTTTGATAGTCTCGAACAATAAGGTACTTTATGTCGATGTGCATGCCTTAATGTATCATTCTTCGAGATGTGATAAAAGGTGTTATGATAATCAATATCGACCAAATGAGTGAAACCTTTAGCTACATGACTTGCCTTATGTCTTTCAATGTTACTAAAGGCATCCGTTTTGGTCTTGTAGACGTACTTACATCCAATAGGTATGGCTTCTCTTGGTAACTCTACTAGATCCTAGAATTGAACTCGTCCGGGTGACTCGGCTGCAAGTCCGATTGGTAGGGAGCTATGCTCCCCTTCCCTTTGGATCTTCTCCATGGGGATGGAACCCCAACAGATGTATCTGTGGGGGCTCTACAGATGCGTTCGGCCTCCATGTCCGAACATATAGAAAGTGCATCCGGTCTGGCGTGGCCGAGTGCGCGATTTCTAGGAGGAGGAGGAAGAAAAAGAGGGGAAAGAGGAGGCGGCGGCGGAGGGAGAAGAGTGGGAGGAGGAGGAAGGGGGCGATGGCGGTGGTGGTGGGTTGCCGATGTCATAGGCAGGCAACAACCTATACTTGGCTGGCGATAACGGTATTGGGCGTGGGTTACCTTTAGGATGTTATAAGAACCTATTGGGTATTTTTAAAATTTAAAGTTAGGGTTGCCTCTAGTATTTCATAGGTTGTATATAGCCTCATAGCCCTCACCCATATTATATTTTTATTACTAAGTCAGGGCTGCCTCTTTTATTTATTTATATTTTTCTCCTATTTTGTTGTAAGAAGAGATGGAGAGAAGAGAAGGCCATGCTTTTTAATATGTGAGATAAAGGTGGATGTCAAGAGAGCTCTTATCTGGCCTTTGCAACTGCTTTAGTTTCAGCATCCCCCACATTTCAATAGGTTTGACCAACTCCCAACTCATAATTGCTTAACCCAACCCACACAATCATCAAATGAGGATGGTTTGATCCTCTCACGCTATCTCCAACTGTCAAAGTTAGGGAGGCCACACCCAACCAACTCCTAATCAAATTACTCCTATAATATATGGCGGAGGGTCCATACGTGGCACCATCCACCTTCGAGATATTCTTCCTTCTCCCGCTACTCCGCGCGCACCACGTGGCAACCCCCTCTCCCAATGCGCTTTACCGGGTTCTTTCGAACCGATCATTTAAAAAAAAATTATGATTCCTCCTCTATGAAGATCCGCTCTAGGGTTGGATGAGATTTGCCCTAGTTACGCTATATTAATAGAAAGTAGTTGAGCGTGTGGTGTCACTTGGAGCCCCTCCCTGAATAGATAAATGTTAAAAGCGAATTAGTCGCCCGATGCACCGCACCCGGCCTCCTGAAAAGAAAGGAAGAAAGAAAAAAAAAAAGAGAGGCGACTAACGAAGCCTTTTGTGTGGTGTGGTGCCATATGGAGCTCCCTCCCAAAGCAATATAATAAAAAAAGAATTGAACTATTATACGCACGATCGTGATCGTGCGCGCAACCTAGTTAGTACCTAATTAGTAACGGACCCCCCTCCTTCTTTTTCCACATTTAGTTTCTCTCTTAAGGTTGTAGCGACTCGACGATGGTTACGACTATATCGAGTCGGTTTACACGCTACTTAACAAAAAAAGATCTTTTGCAGCGGCATAATCGACAGCCATCTTCACCCGGCCGAAAAAATATATCAAATCCGATAGCCATCCAACCCCACCAGAAAAAAGTCGAGCAAATCCGACGACCATCATCCATCAGGCCAGAAAAGCCATAAAATCTGACGGCCATCGTTCATCCGATAAGAAAAATCGAGTTAATCCGACAGCCAATCAACCCCGCCAGATTTGAAGAGGCATTTGGTGGGGAGTGTGGACCACCCTAACCCGCCGGATTTTATTCCCATATGTGGAGGATGATTTAGCCGCCGGATTTGTGATGACCGCCGGAGGCGGATGCAAGTGAAGTCCTCGCCGCGAAGGATGGCGACAAAGACGATGAAGTCCTCACCGGAGGAGGGTGACGAGGTAGGAGGAGACCCGGTGGTGGCCGGAGGAGGTCGAGGGGGTCTTGGCCCAAGGGTCACCACATGTCAACATATGGCGTTGGCATAATCGGTGGTCACTGTTCAAAAAGCCGAATTAGGGGTTGGCGTTGCTCTAAAATAGTACTGAAGAATAAATAGCGGTTGATGGCCAGTTCTATCAGATTGGACAGCTAGTATAGTTAGTAAGTTGTGTAGGGTGGGGTAAATATTTGGGGAAGTTTGATATAAGTCCTTTTTGAGAGATGACTTTTAGTTGCAGGACAAGTTAATATCAAAATATAGATCAAGCCCTCCCGATGAATATATATTCATTTTGAGGACGAATGAATACTTTTTTTGAACAAATGCATACCTGTAGCCTGTAGGGACCTCAACTATTATAGCAAATGATGGAGTCCTGCAGCTAATATTAAAAATAGTTAAGGACCTATACCTAATTTGTCCTATTTTTGTGCCCTTGCTCCGCCCAGCAACTGGGACCTCCCTTGAACTATACACCTCATTTCATATTGGTCCCTCAACTTTTTTTTGAACAATTTGATCCCTGAACTATGCTCCGTCTATTTATCCCCCTTTGTCAACTTTTTATTTCTAAAATACACTTGTTCTAGTAAGCATAAGTTGAATATTCTAATACAATTTTGAGTCTTATTGAAAATGGATAAGGGTATTTTTGGGATAAAAAGTTGGTGCGGCGGGGGAGGGGGGGTATCAAATTGTTTTAAAAAAAAGTTAAGAGATCAATATAAAATGCGATGTATAGATCAGGGGAGATTTTTGTAATTTACCATTAATTTGATCCTAATGAGTTTTAATACTACTGTATCTCTTATTTGTTAGCAAGTAGTGCTCTAAAGGGGAAATGCTATTTACCCCGAATGTCTTGCCGAATTTTTTTAAATAAAATGATGTGTCGTGGTCATAGACTCACAGCCACCCATTGCATCCAGTCCTGATCGATGAATCGCACTCAGCTCCAACTGGCTGGCAAAGAGACACTGTGATTGGATGTCACATCAAACGATGGCGATGAATAACATTGCTCACTCTAAAGTCATTAGTTAAGTTAAAAATTAAGCATGAATGATTCACTTACACATTCGGAGTACGGAATATTTCGGGTAGTTAGGTTAGATTTTGACCAAGTGGGAGAAGGGTCTTTTTGTTCTAATATTCCGTACTACCCGAAAAATGAGAGAAAAATGTTGGAGAAACAAGTAGTATCGTGTTCATAATTCTTTACTCTATTATAGCATAAATGTTAAATTGCATTTCGATTTAAGGGTCTTTTTGTTCTAATATTTTTGGGTGATCATAAAAGTAATAATTTCGACAGTAGGCAAAAGTTGGTGATTATTTTGGAAAAAACCTCTCTATTTTATGGAAAACGGTAGTTAAATAATTTTTTTAAAGGCTAATCAAACAAATAAATAATAAGGCTAAAGCTAAATGTACAAAATAGAAAGAAAAGATCCACAAAGGCCATAAAGATAGTAGGGGTATCTCAACAAGTCCATAAGAATAACACGAGTGGATAGAGCACCCTTTATCATTGTAGCCTCCCCCGGACATAATTCAAACTGAGGGGGAGCAGCGCTGCACCGTAGCCTCCCCTAGATTTTCTCTGTGGAGGCGATGCACAGTGCAGTGTGCACAACACGTCTTGTCGTGCAGGTCTTCATTGTGTTCCTCTAAGGTGCCAAGGGGGCGGAGACCCACTCCGGCATTCGTCGCTTCCCGAGGGGAGATACAGATATGACAAAACTACCATTCTCTACTTATCGAGGTTAATAGGGTTACTTGGTTTACACTCCAAACAACCGGTTATTTTGCTTGCATACCAAACAATTCGGGAGTATGGGGGGCCATCGCATCGTCTCTAAATGTCTGGACTTGGGCTGGATCCCAACATGAGGAGCCGGTCCCCTCTATGATCCCTAAGAATACACATTTCTTTTTTTTTATTCATTAAAAATTATAATTAAAGTATTTTATCCACTTAGTTCAGTAGTATAGGTGGATTAGAGCCCATTCCAATATTGGTGGGATTTATATTTTATTTATTTTAGAATTAAGAGTAATAGAATTTGTTATAAAATAAATTTAATTAGTTTTGCCATTGGGGATATTGTAACATTGGATGGGAGGTAGGTGGAACCTTAATATGGTTAGTTGGAGTTTCAATGACGAATTGCCTTGTGTCCAATCAAAGCAGTCCCAGTACGGTGATAGTGCAGTTCACTGGTCGGTCCGGGTGCATTGGACGGCTGTCATCGGGTCCTATCTAAGAGTGTCCCTATATCCTCAATGTAGAAATAACACCTTTTCTACTCCACCCTATTTCCACAAGGGAAATTTTATTGGGGACTTAATGAGCCGTCCCTGACAAAGAGATCGGTTTAGACTAAGGACTTTAAAATACTGTGGACGAAAATGTCCTCCATAGTATTTCAAAAAAAAAAATTGCCATGCCACCGAACCGATGAATCCGCTCGGTCTCGAGGAACCCGCCGGAGCTGCTCGCTGCCACCAAACAGGAGTTGCTGGTCGCCACCAAACACCGAATGCCGCCTCCGGAGCTACTCGTCGCCACCACCGAACTGAACCTAAATCTAACCCTAACCCTGAGTTCTACAGGCCATGGGATGAACCCTAGACATAGGATCCTCCATTGAATTGAACGCCGCCGCAGGAGCTGCTCTCTGCTGCCGCTGCCGCCGGAGCTGTTCATCGTCATCGTCGGAGATGCTGGCCGCTGCTGCCTCCGGCTCTGCTGTAGCCGTCGCCGCCGGAGCTACTCGAGAGAGATGGGAGAAGAAATCGGGGTAGTTTCAGGTTTACCCAAAAAGCCGGGACCTTAGGCTAAATGAAACTTTAAAGGTGTCCTGTTCACGGGATGGATTTGTTGTCAGGGACCTCTCACACATTAACCCAAATTTTATTCACATCCCAAAAATGATGAACATATCACGTTTCTATTGGAAACAATTTCTTATTTTTTACAGCAAAAATATCCCTTCACAACCCATTTTTTCCTCAAAGCATACCACATCCCTCCTTTCATACCCCATCCCCTCCGACCCTTCATACCCTCATCTTCTCCTCGTCGGCACCCTTGTTACCAACATCTCCGCCTACCTCACCTCCCCCCAATCACCGGAGCCACCATCGCCTCTCCGGAGATATTGATTCCTGCCCTTTCTTCCCTTCCTCCTCTTTTTCCATTACCGGAACTGTCATTGCCTCCTTCTTCACCATCACCTCCTTCCCTATCACCGGAGCTAGCGTTGACTCCACTTTCCACGCTCCCCCCCCCCTCTCTACCCACCCACCCACATTGTGCATCGTCACCCAACAAGTTCAGTAATACGGTACTAAACGTGCTTAGCATTGTCGAACATTGCTTATGATGTTCAATGTTGGATTACCAAACATGATGAACAAGATTCAGCGGGTAACTGCCAAGCGTATTGTTCTTCTGAAAACACTAAGTTTGGTAGTAACTTGCTGAATGCTGGTAAGTATGTGCAGTAATCCAGTACCAAACACCAAATAGCATGTTAAGTACTGGACTATCGAACACATTGGGCGATTTGCGGGTGGCGATGGACGAGAAGGGGAGGAAGGAGATGAGGGAGGCGGCGACAGTTTTGACGATGGGGAAGGATGATGGGAATGGGAGGAAGTGACAGCTCCGACAGTGGGAAAGGAAACTCCGCGGAGGCTCCAATGACAGAGGTACCGGCTTTGGAGGTGATGGGTATAGACTGTCAGAAGGGTTGGGGTATATAAGGAAGCTCCAGTGATGGGCGTGCCGGTGTCGAAGGTGTTAGAGCATCTCCAACTGAGTCCGAACTTCACTCCGACAGTGACAGCTGTGGAGCGGGAGGTGTGGGACGTGCACCAACCAACTCTGATCTTTTGTTCCGATATCACGGAGCGGGATTTTGCTCAACAAAGTCATTGAGCAATGGGTTCCTTCTATCCTATGGACCCCAAGTGACATCCGATGATGTTGGATAGCCGATCGTTGGAAAGAAATGTTGGTAGCCGACCGTTGGAGAGATACGTTGGCAACCGACCGTTGGAATTAAAAAATAATCTATTTAAAATCATATAAAAATTCAAAATAATAAAAAAAACAGGATAAAAAGTCTATAAATTATCTTTGCACACACAACACATTTTCACACCTCCTCCCTACAAAAAAATTAACTTCCCCACAACCATGAATTCTCACGGCTACGGATTTGCAAGCTACACATGCGGGTCAGCGTTTGGCGATGTCGAAGGAGACCACAGTTTGGTGGATTTGGAGACGAAGGTGACACCATAATTGTCTTCGATCTCCCGATCAATAGTGTAGTTGATGGAGCTACACATACCATCAACTACACTATTGAAGAAGACATGATGCTGATATTAGCTTGGATTAACACCAACATGGATACGGTGCAAGGTAACGATAATCGAAAAACCAAATATTAGGACCGTGTTACCCACTTCTACAACAAACATAAGGTTTGGAATAAAATGCATGTTCGTTGATGCATCGTTGGTCAGCCATTCAACTTGCCACGAATAAGTTTTGTAGTTGCTTTGCTAAGATCGAAACAAGATATCAGCCTAGTGTCAACGAGAGGGACAATGTAATATTTACAAAAAAAAGCTAATTTATTCACCAGATTTAGTTTCATTTTAACATTGTTTTAACTAGTATTTTTTCACTAGAAGATTAGAGATGCAAAGATTATACACAAGTTTATCCACAAAGTGAATTTCTCATTCGAGCATTGTTGAAACGAGCTCCAGTTTCAACCAAAATGACTAGAGGATTGCCAGAAGAAGAAATCGACGATGAAGGGTAAAAGCATCACTTCTCCTATGTCATCTTCTCCCACAACTCTAGATACGATCAACCTTGAAGAAGATAGCTCCTTCGTCGATATAGAAAGGCCAGCAAGTACTCCAGGTAGGAAGGTTGGAAAAGGAGTGCGACGACCAAGATCCAATAGGCCAAGAGCCAAGGCTCCTGAGACTGGGATGCCAAGGTGGATAAGGTGAGGTAAGTTGTACAAGGCCATGAGTTAGCCCCACATCGCTTGGAGAGAAGGAGATCATGAGCTACTTATATAATTTCTCCTCCCAAACAAAGAAGACGTGTTTTAAAACCGTGCGCCGCTATGGAATTCGTAAGAACTCCGTAGTTAAGCGTGCTCGGGAGAGAGCAGTACTAGGATGGGTGACCTCCCTGGGAAGTTCTCGTACGGGCACGGGCAAAGCAGACAATATCTTGTGTGTTTGGGGCGGATGTTACAAAATGGTATCAAAGATGGTTCTCCTCGCAATGAGGGGGTCTAACCCTACACGAGAACGTGTAGCCCTAAGGGGGTGGATTGTGACGACCAAGAGCCAAGACTCCTGCAAAGGAGAGACGTTTTAAAACCATGCAATGCTATACAATTCGTAAGAACTCCGTAGTTAAGCGTGCTCGGGCGAGAGCAGTACTAGGATGGGTGACCTCGAAGGTCTCATACAGGCACGAGTAAAGCGGATAATATCTTGTGTGTTTGGGACGGATGTTACAAGGAGCGTCTCAAGCATAAGGGGAAAGGCTGTGTAAATGAAGATAGTGAAAGACAAATGTACGAGTTGAAAAATGAAGAAGATGGCACATGAACAAGAGAGAATTCGAGTTGAAAAAGAGAGGCTTGTACACGAACATGAGAAATTACGAGTTGAAAGAGAGAAATTCCAACTAGCTGATCAGGAGGAGAGGATCATCATGATCGATACTGGTACTCTGCCCCCCATCCAAGCAGAGTACTATCGTCGTCGTCAGATGGAGATACTAGCAAGAGGAGCACAATGGCCTTAGGCTTGTACTTTTGTTTCATTGTTTCAGATATATCTTATTGTTTAAATTGAAAGTACTCGTTCTATTTGGAGACATAAATATTTTAAAATTGAAATTGATAAACATAAAATACAAGATCAAAAGCATTACAACTTGCTAAATATTTTCATATCGTTCCCATTGATGCTCGATTAGGTCTTTCTGAAGTTGGGTGTGAGTGTTCATGTTCCTAATCTGGTGGTGAAAGTTGATGAATTCCATAAGTTCTACAGTGCGCTCGTGGGATACGAGTCCACTTGGACTCTCATGTGTCAAAGTTAACATCCAAGCATTGTTCATCTCGCTCATTTCCGACGATCATGTTGTGCATTAGGATACATGCTTTCATGATCTCCTTAAGTGTCTCATATTTTTAAAAAACATGCTGGTCCTCGAACTATTACGAAGCGTGCTTGCACTACTCCAAACGCTTGCTCCACGTCTTTTCTTGCCGACTCTTGAGCTGCAACGAATTGCTTCTACTTATTTCTTTGAGGAGATGGGATTGTCTTGACTAGCGTTGACCATGGGGGATAAATTCCATCGGCGAGATAATAGCCCATGGTGTAGTTGTGGCCATTGATTGAGAAAGTACATGGGGCAGCACGTCCTTTCGCAAGATCAGTAAAATCTGGAGACTGGTCCATTACGTTAATGTCATTGTGAGAACCTGGTAACCCAAATAAGGCATGTCATATCCAAAGGTCGTAACTAGCAATGACCTCAAGAATAATGGTAGCTTTATGTATGTGGCCAGTGTACATACCTTTCAACTCCACCGGACAACTTTTCCACTTCCAGTGCATGCAGTCAATGCTTCCTAGCATGCATGTGAATCCTCAACTTTTCCCAATTGCAAGGAGTCGTGAAAAATCATCGTTGTTTGGGGAGCAAAGATATTCCTCGAAGAATACGACGATCACAACTTTAACAGACCTTTGTAGGCTCTCGATCGCAGTGCTTTCTCCGATTTGGACGTTGTCATCTACAGAGTCTGTCGCTACTCCATATGCGAGCATCCTCATTGCGATGGTGGCCTTTAGACATGTTAATCCCAAGACTCCAGCACGATCTCTCTTTTTGTCAAAGTAGGAATCATACTGTTTCACTGCAGCTAGAATCTGAAGGAATAACGGATGACGCATCCGGAATCTCCACCATAATAAATTGGGAGGATAGACCGGACCTTCCGGGAAATAATCTTGAAAGAGTCTTTTGTGGCGTTGATGTCTGTCGCGCCAAATGGTTGCATGACCTTCAATAGAACCTCAACTTGAACGTAAGCGTCTTCGATTAGCTTTGCTTTCTTCCTTGGACATAGAATAGGCTAGCATCATCTCCTTCTTGTCGGAGTCAGAGTCGTCAAGCACCAGACTCCTCAGACAATTATGTGCCATGATAGTAAGAAAACGAGAGCAAAAAAAAGATGAAGGAGAGGGAGAGAGAGAAAGAGAGAGAGAGAAGTGGTGGGTTTGTCAAAAATGAAGAGTGAACTAGATTCATATCTATAGAAGGAAGAAACCCAAGTTGGAGTGTGTGCCCAATGGATAAAAATTGGATCGTTGGTGAAAACATGTGCCTCATTAGAGTGTGTACCCAACGGATAGAAATCTGACCGTGGGTGAAAACTCGTGTCTTGTTGGAATGCGTGCCCAACGGATAGAAATCTGGCCGTTGGTGAAAACTTATGTCTCGTTGGAATACATGCCCAACGGATAAAAATCTGACTATTTATGATTTCTTATTTATTAAAAATATTTAAATTTTAATTAAAATTAAAATTTACAATTATTTTTTACTCTTCATTAGCATTTTATTATTATTATAATTTAGAAATATGACTTGGTATGCTTGAGTAATTTCATAAATTGTCCAAGTGTATGTTGGACATATTAAATAAAATAGGTAGTGAAGATAGGAGCCGGTTGGAGTGCAGCTGAACCTTGGGTTTCTCCTATACTGACGTCGCGTGTTTGAGCTACCTACACTTCGGAGTAAAGCTAGGACTCGGTTGGAGATGCTCTTAGGTATGGGACAATAAGTGTGGGAGGGGATGGGATAGGAAAGGAGGACGATAAGATGTGCTAGGGGATGGAGGGTATGTTGATCATATCCCTCACAAAAAATAAAAACCCGTGAGAAAAAAAACAGTGTATGCTTATAAATTTAGGGGTGTGAATAAAATTTCATTCCATAAATAAAAAAAGTTTCTCAAGTTCTGTAGAAAGAACATCCAAAAGTTTCCCCACACTCACGAGGCAGGATCTTGCTCGTGATTTATGCGCAGGATCCTGCCCCCGATTCAATGCAGTAGTGGGTCTAGAGAGAGAGAGAGGGAGAGAAAAAAAAGGGGTAGGGAGAGAGAAGGAAGGAAGGAAGAAAGAAAGAAAGAAGGGGCAGGCGTAACATAGCATTTCTTAGAGAGAGAGAGAGAGAGGGGGGGGGGGGGGGGGGGGAGGGGTAGGCGTAACACAGAATTTCCCAAAGAGGCAAAGAGAGAGAGAGAGGGGGTAAAGGGAAGCAAGTGGGGACTTAAAAATCTCTCTCTATCTTCATCCCTGTTGTTCTTTTCATTGCAGACCCACGTGGGAAGGGAGATTATTGCATCTGCACGCGTGCACGTCCTCGAGAAAGAGAGGAGTTGCATGGCAGTGCCCCTTTTCCATTGTTAAAGATTACACACATCCTTTATAAAAAGAATGGTTTTTTTTTTAACCCCTACAAGTTAATGGTCTTAATTTGCAAGCCTTACCTTCTTGTTGACTGTATATCCTCAAGGCCTTTTACGATGAAAAGTGATTTCGGGGGGGAATCAGATTCGAATTAAGGTTAGAGGGGCTATGTATGTTGCATCACAACAGAGTATAATTGATGATTCAGCAATCTATATAGTTTCTAATCGGGATTAAAATATATAATTTGTATACAGGAGTTATAAGTTCTATAATTTCGATAAGCATAAAAAGAGAGTTCGGATAAGGCCTGTGATGTCGAAGCTTGTCAGAATTTGCCATAAGAATCGGATTGCCCCTCTACGTGCGAGCCTCGCGATAATGACTCCTAGAGATAAAATGACTCTCGGTGCAGGTGCACCGATCTTCTCGTTGACACGACTCTGAGAAGACTTCTGCGAACCCCAACAAAATTTTCAGGAACATAGCGATGGAACAAAAGAACATAGAACAGAAAAGTAGATCGAGCTGTTGAGAAGATTTTCTCAGTATGTAAGCAATGGTCTGCCTTGGTTTATATGGCCCTCTCCCAGCTAGGCTTTGGAGCAATCGCAAGTAGCGTTACGTCTCTATAGCGTAATCATATGATAACAACGTGGTGTGTTATCGGTGACTAGCAGAGAAACGGCTACTTACGTAACGTCTCTATGTCATCTCTATGTAACATCTCTACGAGATAAAACGTGTTAAAATAAGAAAAGGTAAGAGAAAAAATAAAAACAAGGTAGGCCCCAAGCCCACATGTTGGAGCTGTATTCGTGTTTGCAGGTATGGACGCCCATGTACGCAAGGCCCAAGTCCGGCCCGACGCGGTCGGTGGGGCGGTGCGGTATGCGTGCGCTTGTTTGTGATGTGGTGCATTTCTTAGCCCTTATGTTGCTACAAGGCTAGTAGGAAGGTGTTTTCTTATATATACACCTCTTGCATCTCCCCCATCCAATGTGGGACTAAACCTGGGGAAAGCAAAGAGGGAAGTAAGGGAAGCAAGTATTTCATTTTGAACCATTTATCAAAGCAAAGGTTGGAGATGGGTTTTGAACTCATGACCTTCTTAGAAGAGCCTTAGAGTCAAGCCTATAATCATCTCTCTCTCTCTCTCTCTCTCTCTCTCTCTCTCTCTCTCTCTCTCTCTCTCTCTCTCTCTCTCTCTCTCTCTCTCTCTCTCTCTCTCTCTCTCTCTCTCTCTCTCTCTCTCTCTCTCTCTCTCTCTCTCTCTCTCTCTCTCGTGTTTGTGTGTGTGCACACGCATTTAAAGCACGCACATGCACGCGCTTTAAATGGAATTCTTTTATGTTGTTTCTTGTGTCAAAAGCACTATAAAAGAAGAACAAAGCCCTCTTCAATGTCATTTTATAGGAAACAACTTAAGTATGGAACTAACAACAAGATACTCGCTATAATAAATTAAGCTCTGACTCAGACATTTAATAATTTCAGATGAAATAATCAGTGAACAAACAAAGTGTGATACTTAAATCCTTTAATGGATTAATGAGATCTCAGAAATAATAAGTTCTAATGCCATAGTATCGTAGATGGAGATAATCAAATATAACCTAGTAACTGTATCATAAAGATCATTATTTTTAAAAGATCCTTAAGGAGGTAAATGATATTAACAGACTAAAGTTTGAAGGTTAGGAATCATTGGTCCTAGATCTTAATACCAAGAAGAAGTATTATTATGTTATTCAATAAGGGTAAGGAATTTAACAGCACAGAAGAACACATGTGATTTAAGTGGTTCGGCTCATAAGCCTACTCCACTAGAGAAGGAGGGGGAAGAATTTTATTCATGAGAGACTCCTAATCAAAGACTCTCAATATAAAATAATACAATAAGCCTAAATTAGTCAATACCTAATTACCCATCAGATAAATACAACATTTAATAATATGGCCTATTAAAATCCCCAAATTGATCCATCGATTACATTAATCAAGAATCCCATGATTTCTCCTTCTCTAACACTCCCCCTCAAGTTGGAGCGAAGATATCAATAGATCCCAACTTAGATAAAATAGCTCAAAATCTAGCTAGAGGAAGAGACTTTGTGAAAATATCTACAAATTGTTGATTGCTTTGAACATAGGGTGTACGTACTACTCTGACTTGCATTTTTTCTCGAACAAAGTGTCAATCGATTTCAATATGCTTTCTTCTCTCATCAAAGACTGGATTCAAGGAAATATGAATTGCCGCTTGATTGTCACATAACATATAACTTGGATGTTGGGAACTAAACCCTAAATCCTTTAGGAGAGCACAAAGTCAAATTATTTCACTTGTTAAAGATGCAATGACACGATATTTACTTCATCACTTAAGCAACTGACAACATTATGTTTCTTGATTTTCCAAGTTAACTAGGTTTCCCCAATGAATGTGTAGTATCCAGTAGTAAATCACCGATCAATTGGGTAACCAGCCCAATTTGGATATGTATAACCAGTGATGCATGTATGACCATGTTTCTATATCCAGATACCTTGTCCTGGAGATCCCTTGAAGTATTGGAGAATTCGAGTAACAACACCCAACATTCATATGGTTAGTTCTAGGAGCATATATAAATTGGCTTACAAGACTGGCAACATAGGTTATATCGAGTCGAGTGATAGTATGGTAAATTAGTTGCCCAACTCGATATTGATATTGCCCAATATTAGTAAGGGGCTCACCATCCAAACTAAGTTTGTAACTTTATATTGGAGTTTATGATGGCCTGACTCCGAGCTTTCCTGTTTCATGTTGAAGATCTAAGATATATTTTCTTTGATTAAAAAAAATACTTTGTTTTTAGTAAGCAAATTTTTTATACCTAGAAAATACTTCAATAGTCCAAAGTCTTTGATGTCAAATTGAGTATGGAGTAAATAATTGAGTTTGGCAATAGAGTCTTTATCATCTCCAATGATGACAATATCAAGATAAGTTAGGACGATTGTAGTTCCGGAGGTACCTTTTTTTGACAAATAGAACGGAGTCTGCTGCACTTCTTCGAAGACCATTTTTTGATTACTATATAACTGAGTTTGGCATACCAAGCTCGAGGTGATTGTTTGACCCCGTATAATACCTTTTTTTAATAGACTATACCTTCTTGGGACTTTAGTAGATGTCTTGGTGGTAGACTCATTTATACTTCTTCTTCCAAGTCACCATTTAGAAACGTATTTTTTACATCCATTTGAAACAGAGGCAAGTCTTGGTTGACTACTAGGGATATAAGGACTCAGATGGTATTCATTTTTGTTACAGGGGCAAATGTCTTTTTATAATCCACTCCATATGTTTGAGTAAATCCATTGGCGACCAGTCTTGTTTTATGTCATTCAATAGTGTCATTACTGATATATTTGATTTTATACACCCATCAACATCCTACTAATTTCTTTCATGATGGAAGTTTGACAATACTTCAAGTTTTATTTTCGTCAAGTGTCTAAAGTTCTTCCTATATAGACTGTCTCCAAACTGGTAAGTAGTTGATTTTTTGAAAGCTTGTCGATTCTTCCCTTTTAGAGATAGAGCTCAAGAAGGCAGAATGAATTTTGCTTACTTTGTAATAGACGAAATATTTTTGTATGATAAAGGAGCTTGCATTATAAGTATAGAAGTCATGCATCTTTATGGTTGATGAGTTTCCCTAGAAGATCGTCGTAAAGTATTTTCAGTGGGCACTTCTTCTACAATGAGTTTATTAATTGATTCAACACTTGGTTCAACATTCGGTGGCCCTTATACTATTTGAGGTTTTGTATGGATCGATTCTAAACTGTCAACTACTGGAAGAATTGTACGTATCAATAAAATACTTCCAGCCTCCGAGTTTGAGCCCCAGGACTATTGCTAACTGTAGTTGAGAAGTATGGTTTTGATTCGACGAACCAAACATCACATGAGATAAATAATTTTTTAGTCTTGAGATTATAACATTAGTACCATTTCTAAGTAGAAGAGTAGCCAAAAAAGATACATTGTGTGGCACAAGCTTCAAGCTTATTACGATAAGTAGCAGATCACGATAAGTTAGCAGATTGATAGATATAACACAAGCAGACAAACATGCGAAGATGAGAAAGATCTGGTTTGTAAGACTGAAGAACTTCAAGAGGAGATTTGAAGTTAAGTACTTAACTAGAAAGTCTATTAATAAGATGAGTTGGAATAAGAGCTCCATGAGACATATATTTTTTTGGAACATTCATCTAAAACATAAAAGCCCTAGTTGTTTCTAAGAGATGCTGATTTTTTCTCTCAACTACACCATTATGTTAGGGGATCCTCACACAACTAGTTTGATGGATACCTTGACTATGAAGATAATCAGACATAAGATTTTGGGTATACTATGTACCATTATCGTATTGAACAATTTTAATACAAGTATTATATTGATTACTTACCATATTATGAAAGTTTTTGAACACATAGAAAATCTCAGCTTTAGATTTCAATAAATATAGCAAAGTAGCATGAGAATAATCATCTATAAATAGTACAAAGTATTTATAGCCAACATAAAATTCAATCGAAGCATGTCCCCATAAGCCAGAATGAACTAACTCAAAAGGTTGTGCAGACTTAGATGTAGAAGGGTAAAGAGAAGGCCGAGTTTACTTAGAAAATTGACAAATCTCACAAGCCCGATACTTAATTAAAATAGAAGAAAAGTAACAAGATAAAACCCGTTAGATGGATGACCCAGCCACTAATGCCAAACATGATCGAATGATGTCGAAGTTGAGTATAATGTCTTATTGGATTGATCAAAGAGATAAAAGTCATGCAAATATGTTCGTTCATCATTCATTTTTCATGTGGTTCAATTATGAAAGATGAAAGCATTAGGAGAAAAAATAGTATCACAGTTCAATGAGTTAATAATTTTGCCAACAAAAAGAAGATGAGTTGAAAATGAAGGAATATATAGAGCCTAAAGCTAGGACTAGCAGGAAATAATATGTTTTTACTATGCCAAGAGTAGGAACAAAAGTACCATTAGTAATAAAAACATATTTTTTTATTAGTTTGAGAGATAAAATCAGTGATATTTGTCATGTGATCGGTAGCACCAGAATCAATAATCCATTTGCATATAGTATCAGTAGAGGATATGAGGGTATGCAGATTACCTGAGATTTGAGTATAAGATGATGGTTCAGATGGAGACTAGTCGGGCTTATTGATTTGCTGCAACGATTTGGCCAACTGCACAACTAGAGTAGGAGAATATGTAGTAGCACTATTAGCCCCATGGTGAAACTTGTTAGCCTTATCGAATTTTAGCTTCAGGTTGGGATGAAGTACCCAACAACAATCCTTAGTATGGCTAAGTCTGTTACAGTGATTACACCTTCACTATGGAAAAATTTGATCTTTAATGAAATTAAGGCCATTTTTTTTATATTTCCTTTTATTGGCCAATAAAGTACTAAGCTTCAGTAATAATGGATTTTGGTTCATTGTGTTGGATCAAATATTGTAGTGTGTGGCGGAAGCGGTCTAAATCTGTGGATCAGGTCGTTTGCTTTCAGGTAGAAGATGATCTAGATGGCTTTTAAATTTTAAAACACATGCAAAAAATCTAAAGATTACGGAAGATTACGTCATAGGATTTATGTATACTTATGGGGAAGATCGTCGAAGAAGATGAAGTCTTTCTTCTTTAGCTCCAATTGAATCTGAAGCGATTCCTTCAGATTGCTTAGTACCCTCTTCGAAGGGATCAAGCCGTATGTAGTTTCCTCCTTCCATGATGCTCTACTTTCCATCGATGAAGCCTTGATGCTTGCAAACAAGGAGGTGTGGATGACAAAACGAGAAGAAGAAGCATATCTTTTTTCTTTCCCTTTCTTTTTCTCTTTTCTTTTCTTTCTTCCTCTCTCTTTTCCTTGATGTAGTCGGCCTTCCCCATCACCATGGACGATTTTCTTAGGGTTCATAGGGCCGGCCACAAGGGTTAAATACCCTTTATAGTGGCCAGTATTATCCTGAGTACCAAAGGGATAAGTTTCCCTTTGGTCTATATCCTTTTCCAAGTTGAGATAAGACTCAACTCCTAAAAGGTAGGCCTTATACATTAGAGATTCTATGGGTGCAAAATCTGGCTAACACCTGCCAATGGGATCCACCAGCCCTTCCTGAAGCCCACGAAGATGATGGTGGGACCCACCTGCCCTTCCTGGGGCCCACGAAGATGATTTGGGGTCTGGTAAATCCCCTAGGATATTTACCAAAACCCAAGTTATTTCCAACAACTCTATAAATAACCGATCCTATAAATACTCCAGACCAGAATTCATTATTCCCAATTTCACTTTCTGTTTTCCAGAGCTCCTCGAGTCTTCTGGTAATCAGACTCTAGTCAAGCCCATTCCACCCTCTATCTACTTGTATAAGCACTTCTCGACCTATCGAGAGTAGCTCTACTTTTTTTAGAATCAGTGGATTCAAAAGTTGCATCTTATCGCATGAAGATGTAGGCTTGGCCAAACTTTGTCACCACACACTGTGTCAACTCTCTCTCTCCTTTGTTCTTTCTCTGTCTCTCTCTCTACTCAACAGCGTTTACGTCACAATTAAGCATGTGATAGCTCAACACTCCACAGTGCACCACACTACCTCAATCGACTGTTGAGGAAAACTGTACGACGATCATGAATTCCCCCTATAGTTTGGCATCATCTGTGGGATCTTTGCTATCGAGCTGTGGCCTCCGAGTTTTCCAGCTCCTTTAGTTAAGCTGTAACTACCGATAGCCTGAGCAATCCGTCTATTCCCATTGCTTACCTGAATAGTGAAGACAAGACCTGTGGAACAGTTAGAGGAAAGTAACATGTATCTGGACATTCAACATCCTATGACTCGTTCAATGAGTCATAAGTTTGTGACGAGTCAACGCATTGAACAGCAACCTGCTGTAGATTCAAGGAGTTATCGGTCAGTCGACCACACCGCCCAAACTTAACCCTGGTAATCTCCTCAGCTCATCGACATGACCCCTCAACGCCTGGGGAAAATGCACATCTCACCCGTCATCGACCCACATGCGACGTATCCGATTACAGTAAAGGACTTCCAACTCCTCACCCTCATGAAGCAGAATGTTACTCTCATGGTTGAGAGAGATTCTATCCGATAGATCACTATCGAAGTAGGGGTCAACCTCTCGCGATCAGCCTTCGGCATCAATGACAGAGCAGACATCCGTCGATCACTCGACCCATTTTCTACTCCTTCTAGATGGTCTGTCGTTAACACCTCTCGACATTCTCTCAAACCCCTTTCGAGGGGACCCTCATATATTATACCTAAACAGACAGTTTGGAAGCGCATTGATGAGTTGGCTTGCTATCCTGAGCCTTTCGGCTCTGAATCGTCCTCCACTATCGAAGGGAGGTTTAGAACGACGAATACCCCAGAATTCAGCAGCACTATAATACCGACCGAACTCTAGTAGAGCAGATCCCGGGGAAGAGGACTTCAGAGTCCTCTCTGACTCCCCTTCCTTTGAGACGCCTCTCAGTTCAACGAGACGATCGTAGAAACAATCACACCTCCGAGGGGCTACTTTATTGACAAATTCTCTGAGCTTCATTCCCTCGAAGCTGGAGAACTCCAACTCTCCCCAAGTTTAACTGCCTAACGGGAGATTCGACACTATACGTCTTGGCCTTTAAGCAAGTGTTGACGCTGTATGATTACGATAACCAGGTTCTTTGTCGCACCTTTGCAGACATCCTGGACAACATGTTGCTCGACTAGTATCACAACGTCTCGACGGGCTCTGTGAGTTAGTTCGAGGATCTAACAAACCTCTTCGTACAACACTATCGGTTGAACCTCAAGCGAGAGAAGAAACTAGACTCCCTTTACGGACTCCGGATGGCTCGGATGAAACCCTTCGAAGTTCACTCGAAGGTTTCGAAATGAGCACACAACTTTCTCCTTGATGACAAATTGGTCATGCTAGTATTCCAGAATGCCTTACGCTACGATCTCCATATCTACGACGACCTCTTCTGCAATCCACCTAAATTCCTTGGAGCTAGGCCTGTCAATCTAGCCCTTTAGAGTGGGTACCCTGCCTGGCCCGGCCCTCCAAAGCCCTGCCCGCCAAGGGCCGGGCCAGGCCCATTTTTCATAAGCCCTCCATGATGAGGGCCGGAGTCCAGCACTGGCCTGTTCGGCATCCATATATATAAATTATCATAATATACATAATACTTATTAAGATTTTAAAGTAGTGACTACGTGGGACTAATCAGTTATTAGTCGGTCACTTACTGTGACCCTATAGGAATTGGAGTTATCAAGTTTGGATATATTAGTATTAGAGGTATTATATAATACTCATAAGACTTGCAATACTTTTTAAGTTGTTTTATCAGTCTCAAGCACGAATAAATGAGTGGTGTTTTAAATGGCTACCAAAAGCCTAATGGCACTGGCATAATAGTAGTTTAGGAATCAAAAAAAGATTTAATCCTTCCTTAATGACCTAATTAAATAAATAGACATGTCGATAATCCTTATCTTAGTGATATCAACCTAGCCCTTAAAGGGTCGAGTTAGGGCCCATAATTTTCTTGCCCTGAAGGGCTAGGGCCGGGCTAGGACCTACCTCCTAAAATAAAGGGCCGGACTTGATTTGATCCCAACCCTACCCTGGCCCTGCCCTTTGATAGGCCTACTTGGAGCACTATTCAATCGAATTCAAAGAGAGATCAAGGTGGATGAATATCAGATCATGCACAAGGGGTATGACCTCAAGAAGCGTTCTTCTAACAATGAGCTAGTAAGATCGACATCCCAAGCTCATAACGCTCAAACTAAGGAAGGTGGATTTTCCAAGAGGCCAAAGTGGGCAAGCGATAGACCCGTAAAACCTCGGCGGACTAATTTTTTCAAATGGAATTTGCCAATCGACATTATCCTCGAGAAGATCCAGTACTAGGAGTACCTCAGAAGGCCAGGCCCTCTTGAGCCTAGCACCAAGCAAATGGAGGACAAGTCAATCTACTATGACTTCCACCGGTGCCATGACTATCCCATCATTCAGTGCTATCGACTAAAGTACCACATGGAGGACCTTTTGCAAAAAGGTTACCTCCATGAATTCAAGGCAGAAGCGGGCGTAGCAAATGATTCACTTCCTCCTCCTCCCCCTCCCCCTCCTCAAAGGGAGAAGGAGATATGCTGGATCCGCTCAGTCATGTGTCAATCAACTCCCATTATTATTTGAGTAGAGCTTCATGGTATTCATGAAAATCTCCATCTCTAGACCCCGACTCAAAAAGAATTCAAGCAGCAAGTGCGGCATGTGCATCACATGCGTACAGTGACTCAAGTTGAGGAGTCTTGGGTTGAAAAGCCTATCAAAGGTCTTCCTTGACCGACAATTATCTTCACCGACCAAGAACTCAACGAAGTATGCACTCTGCATCAAGACCCCCTGGTCCACTGGCTCGTCATCGATGAAAACTCTGTCAATCGAATACTCATCGACATCGACAGCTCTATGATATCATATTCTCAGACTTCTTCAAAAGTCTCGACCATAAGTACAAGAGTCTTGACGTAGTCCCTACAATCATCACTGGCTTCAATGGTGAGCAGAACATGACGATGGGAGAAGCAAGATTCACACTCGATCTCAACAGAGAGATGGAAGTATCCGTTCGGTTCATTGTCATCGAGGGGACGTCAAACAACAACACCATCTTAGGCAGACCCTTCATCCACCAGATCAGCACCGTCTCCACCTCTTATCACCAACTTCTCAAATTTCCAATTAGGAAGGGCATTAGGTGCATTCAAGGCAGTCAACAGACGGGCAGATCGTGTGAGGCAGCGGCTATACGAATTCAGCCAATGCCCAATGCAATACTGGCAAAGCGTTCAGCCAATGAAGCTGATCTCTCGGCCAGATAGCAATCAAGGAAGCCTTCGATCCCATAGTATTTACCAATGGAATGGGAGGCTCCAGCTTCAGTCAAGGAGATTGTTCGAATGGACATCGGCAACATCGAACTTCCTCAAGAGACATTCATTGGAGCTGGTCTTAGCAACGCAGAAGCGTAAGACATAGTATCCTTCCTCAAGTCCAACATTGACGTCTTTGCCTAGTGCTTCGAAAACATGCCCGGGATTAATTTGGATGACGCATGTTATCGGCTCACTATCAAAGAAGGGGCGAACGTGGTCAAATCAAAGCCTAGAAATATCATACCAGAATAGTTGGTTACAGTTCGAGAGGGGATCGACAAATTATCCAGAACAGACTTCATTTGTGAAGTAGAGTACCCAAGTTGGATCTCAAACATCATCACCGTCCCGAAGAAGAATGGGAAGATCAGAGTTTGTATCGACTTCACTAACTTCGAAGCCTATCCCAAGGATCCATTTCCCATGCCAAGGATAGACAGGCTCGTCGATGCCACCACCGGGCAAGAGCTTCTATCTTTCATGGATGGGTATTCGAGCTATAATCAAACCTTACTGCATTCGGATGATCATAAGAAGACATGCTTCATACAAAGGTCTCTACTGCTACAATATCATGTCCTTCAATCTCAAGAACGTAGGGTCGACTTACTAAAGGCTAGTCACGAAGATGTTCAAAGAACAAACTATCAAAGTCTATGTTGACGACATGCTCACCAAGAGTCAAAGTCGAGTAGAGAACATCTCTAACCTCGCTGAAATTTTACAAATTCTGAGGAAATATCGTATAAAGCTGAATCTAGCTAAGTGCACCTTCAAAGTGCAATCGGGCAAATTCTCGGGTCACCTGGTGACCAAAAGTAGCATCGAAGTAAATACAGGTCAAATTCGAGCAATCCTCGAAATGTCATCGCCTTCCAATCAGAAAGAGGTTCAATGCCTCACGGGAAGGCTGGCAGTGCTCAACCGATTCATCTCCAAGTCTTTAGACAAGTGCAAGTCATTCTTCAACAAGCTTCGCAAAGCTGACATTTCAAGATGGGATACAACTTGCGAGCAAATCTTCCAAAGCATCAAATTCTACCTTGCTCGAGCTCCTATACTGATTGCGCCGTCGCCGGGAGAACCGCTCTGGAAATATCTCAATGTAACCAATCAAGTCATCAGGATAGTCTTGGTCAGTAAAAGGGATGAGTTGAACGACCAGTCTACTACATCAGCTATACCCTTCTGCCAGCCGAGGCTTGCTACTCAAGAATAGAAAAGGTTGCTTGGCACTGCTTACCACCACCAGGTGACTTCGCCTCTATTTTTTCTCATACTTGGTCACCGGGCATCATCGGTGCCACTTTTGCAGATAGGTGTGGGATCTGAGTGGGCTTCATCAATGACTCCTCCTCCTCAGGGCGTCTCTTCAGCACCTTCCTGCCCCTCTTCGCCCATGGAGTGCTGCCTAAAGGAACAGACGACTTGGCCGCCTGAGCAGATGACTCCTTAAAGACACGGGCTGTCTCTCCAACTTTTGACCCCTTCACGTTGATGTGGGCCTTCTTCTTCCCCTAACCTTGCGACCCGGAGGCTCTAGCAGAGTCCATTGAGCAAGATTGGAGGAAAGGAAGACATAGACTCGGAGACAGAGAACTCATGGGAAAACAGAGAACTCTCAGAGAGCTCATAACAGATGTTTGAAAATTCTCAAAGTATGGAAAAATTTGAGCCCCCTCGGATCTATTTATCGACTGGTTTCATTTCCCATCCTTTTTTCCCGATAAAAACTTAAAGGCAGGAAACAAAAAGATGAGAGGCGAAAAGACATGCCAGATTCGATGAACCGGGCTTGACCCTTCACCTTCCAAGTGGACACGTCGACATCCATATCAGCAATGGGCCACACATGCCTCCGCATCAGCCTCCGCCTATTTCGAAAAAGAGCCAAGACCTAGCCACCATCCTGTTGCCCAATCGATCGATTGGTCGATCGCCCGCACCTGACCGACATGTCGGTCGAGCTCAATTTCAACAGGGTCAAGCGCCAGAACCCCTCTGGCACCCGACCCCCTCAGTTGCAACCGACTGAAGATGCCTGACTGCCCACAATCGATCGACCGATCACCCGCACCTGATCGACCACTCGGTCGGATTCAATTTCAACTGGGTCGGGTGCCAAAACCCCTCTAGCGCCTGACCCCCTTAAACACGATCGGTTGACGATACTCAACCACCCACGATCGACCTACCGATCGATCGATCGCCCACTCAGTCAGGATCAATTTTTCCAGAAGCCCTCTGACACCTCGACCCCCTATGTTGCAACCGACTGACAACGCCCGATCGTCAATGACCGACCGACCAATCGGTCAGTCGCCCGCACCTGATCGAATGCTCGGTAAAGCTCAATTTCAACTAGGTCAGGCACCAAAACCCTTCTGGCGCCTGACCCCTTAGGGGGAGGATTATGATCATCGTACGCTCCCCCTCCAACAGTCGATAGAAGGGTAGAGCTTCAGGGATGTGGCACGCTATAGAGTTCTGGGCTGTTGCATAGTGAGTTGTCACACTAACACTGTAGAGTAGAAAGAGAGAGAGAGAGAGTTGACACATGATGTGGTGACAAAGTTCGGTTGAAGCCTATGTCTCCGTGCGGTAAGACGAAACCTGTGAATCCACTAAATCTGAAAGAAATTGAGCCACTCTCGACAGACTGAGGAGTGCTTACATAGGTGAACAAAGGATGGAAAATGTTTGACTGGAGTCTGAAAACCAGAAGGCTCTGGGAGCTCTGGAAAACAGAAAGTGGGTTGTGGAGTAATGATTTCTTGTCATCCCTCTTAGATGTTTGTCGGGTCTACTATTTATAACAGTTTAGGAATATCGAGGGTTTGGTAAATATCCATGGGGATTTACCAAATCCTAAATAGTATTTGTGGGCCCCAAGCAGGGCTGCGGGTCCCACCATTGCTCCGTGGGCCTCATGCCGGGCTATAGGTCCCACTGTCGCCCCTGTGGGTCGCAGGCAGGACTGAGGGTCCCACTATCATCCTCATGGGCCCCAAGTAAGGCTATGAGTTCCACTATCGGGCGTTAGCCAGATTTTGCACCCACAGTTACCCCCTATAAGTAAGGAAGTTACTAACCTGGCTTGCTAGGACTCCATGGTCCAAAAACCGATCGGGTCGATCGTTGCGCCTGCCAACCCGCTATCAAGGGCCGACCGGGTACGTGTATGCTGACCCGCTGTCCGAGGCCGATCGTTGCACCTACCAATCCCCTGCAGAGGGCCCGCCAGGTGTGTGTCTACCGACCCGTTGTCTGGGGTCGACCATTGTACCTGTCGACCCCCCTACTAAAGGTCGGTTGGGTATGTCCGCAGTCTAGGGAGAGGGCAGGCACGCATTGGTTTGTCACCAACTGCGCCTGCCGACCCCCTTTCATGGCAGGCCGGGTGCACGTCTACTGACCCATTGTCCAGGGCCGACCGTTGTCATCTGCCGACCCCCCTGCCGTGGGCCGGCCTGGTGCGTCCGTAATAGAGGGAGTGGGCAAGAAAGCATCGGTTTATCACCAACTGCACCTACCGACCCCCTGTTATGGCAGGTTGGGTGCGCGTCTGTCGACCCGTTGTCTGAGGCTGATTATTGCCCTCTTAGACCCCTTACCGAGGGCCGATCGAGTGTGTGTTTGTCGACCCATTGTCCGGGGCCGACCGTTGTGCTCGTCGACCCCCTGCCGAGGGCTGGCCAGGTTTGCATCTGCCGACCCGTTGTCTGGGGCCGACCATTGTCGTCTGTTGACCCCCTACCGAGGGCTGGCCGGCTGCATCCACAGTGGAGGGAGAGGACAGGCAAGCCTCGATTTGTCACCAACTGCGCCTGCCGACCCCCTGTCATGGCAGGCCGGGTGCGCATCTGCTGACCCGTGGTCCGGGGTCGACCGTTGTCGTCTACCTACCCCCTGTCGAGGGCTGGCCGGGTGCGTCCGCAATGGAGGGAGAGGGCAAGTAAGCGTCGGTTTGTCACCAACTGCGCCTGTTGACCCCTTGTCATGGCATGCAGGGTACGCGTTTGCCGACCCATTTGTCTGGGGCTGACCGTTGCGCATCTGCCGATTCGTTGTCCAGGGTTGACTGTTGTTGTCTGTCGACCCTTGTCCGGGGCTGACCATTGCCGGGCGTTAGGTAGTTTTTGCACCCACACCCCCTCCCAGCTAGGTAGATGCTAACCTACATGGCTGGGATTCTATGGTGCAGAACGGGTAAATGGCGCAGGTCGGAGGCCATCCCTCCTAATAGACGGGGGGGGGGGGGGGGGGGTCACCCATGTGCAAACTGGATCGAGAGAGGGGGGGTTGAACAGGAGGCTCATAGGGGGGGGGGGGGGGGGGTCAGTTTCATGCACTGGAGGGGGGGTCGGGTGAAGGAACAGTAGGGGGGTCGGTTGAGTGTACAGGAGGAGAGGGGGGATCGAGTGAATGAACAATGTAGCAGAGGGGGGGGGGGGGGGGTAGGTTGAATGCATAGGAGGAGGGGAGCATGCATAGGAGGAGGGGGGTCGAGTGCAAGAACATGGGAGCAAGGGGGTCAGTTGCATGCATAAGAGGAGGGGGGGTCGGGTGAAGGAACAATGAGTAGGGGGGTTGGTTGCATGCACAGGAGGAGGAGGAGGGGGTCAGTTGAGTGTATAGGAGGAGGGGGGGTCGGGTGAAGGAACAAGAGAACAGGGGGGGGGGGGGGGTCGGTTGCATGCATATGAGGAGGGTGGTCGATTGAGTGCATAGAAGGAGGGGGGTCGGGTGAAGGAATAGGGGAGCAGGGGGGTCGATTGCATGCATAGGAAGAGGGGGGTCGGTTGAGGGGGGGTCGGACAAAATGGACCTTCCCAAACAAGGCTAATTTTGCCCGGGGGGGGGGGGGGGGGGGGGTTGGTTGTGCTGTTACTGCAGTGAATAGGGGAGTAGAAAAATGCGAGCTAGAGTCGAGTTCGACACGATGTAGCATCTGCGTCCTGAATCGGAATTCATCGATTGTAGAGTTGTTGTGATCCTCGCATGACCCTCTACAAGGTCGTCCAGAGACGAGGAAAGAAGAGAGCTAGGATAAGTATTAGATTTCGATGAGAAGATAGGATCGAATGCAACTTGAAAACTTGGGTAAGAGTGGAGAGTAGGAATTGCGAGCCGGGGTCGTATTCAACAAGATGTAGCATCTGCATCCTGGATTGAAATTCGTCGATTGAAGAGGCATTGCGATCCTTGCATGAACCTCTATAAGGTCGTCCAGTAACGAGGGAAGAAGGGAGCTAGGACGAGCACCAAACCGTGGGGGACGAGTACCACAGACGGCACCAAACTATAGGGGAGGATTACGGTTGTCGTACGGTCCCCCTCCAATAGTCGATAGAAGGGTAGAGCTTCAGGGATATGGCACATTGTAGAGTGTTGGGCTGTCGCGTAGTGAGCTGTCACACTAACACTGTAGAGTAGAAAGAGAGAGAGAGAGAGAGAGAGAGAGAGAGAGAGAGAGAGAGAGAGAGAGAGAGAGAGAGAGTTGACACAGGATGTGGTGACGAAGTTTAGTCGAAGCCTACGTCTCCGTGTGGTAAGACGCAACCTTTGAATCCACTAACTCTGAAAGAAGTTGAGCCACTCTTGACAGGCCGAGGAGTACTTACACACGTGAACAGAGGATAGAGAAGGTTTGACTGGAGTCTGAAAATCAGAAGGCTTTGGGAGCTCTGGAAAATAGAAAGTGGGTTATGGAGTAATGATTTCCAGTCCTCCCTCTCGGATGTTTGTCGGATCTGCTGTTTATAACAGTTTAACGGTCCCCCACCAACAGTCGATAGAAGGGTAAATTTTTAGGGATGTGGCATATTGTAGAGCACTAATCTATCGCGTAGTGAGCTGTCACGCTAATACTATAGAGTAGAAATAGAGAGAGAGAGTCGACACAGGATGTGGTGAAGAAGTTCGGCCGAAGCCCACATTTTCATGTAGTAAGATGCAACCTTTGAATCCACTAACTCTGAAAGAAGTTGAAACACTCTCGACATGCCGAGGAGTGCTTACACAGGTAAACAGAGGATAAAGAAGGTTTGACTGGAGTCTAAAAATCAAAAGGCTCTGGGAGCTCTGGAAAACAGAAAGCGGGCTGTGGAGTAATGATTTTTCGTCCTCCCCTCTTGGATATTTGTCGAGTCTACTATTTATAACAGTTTAGGAATATTGGGGTTTGATAAATATCCGGGGGGATTTACCAGACCCCAAATAGTATTTGTAGGCCCCAAGTAGGGTTGTGGCTCCCACCATTATCTCCGTGGGCCCCAAGCAGGGCTACGGGTCCCACTGTCATCCCTGTGGGCCCCATGTAGAATTGTGCGTCCCATTCTTATCCTCGTGGGCCCCAGATAGGGTTGTGGGTCCTACTATTAGGCGTTAGCCAGATTTTGCACCTACAACCACCTCAAACATGACCGACTGACGATGCCCGACCGCCCATGATCGACCGATCGACCGATCGGTCGGGCCTAATTCCTAATGGTTCGGGCGCCAGGACCCTTTTGGCGCCTAATCCCCTCGACCACGACCAGATGGCGTCGACCAACCGATCAATCGATCGGTCACTGGCACCCGACCGATCGGTCGGTCGTAGGAGTCTGATCGACTAATTGCGATTGGCGGGTCGCCTCCCTTGGGAGCCCTTCACCCTGTCGGCTCGCCCCTTCAATGGTGTTACTCAAATGCCCTATCGGTTGGCCCTTGGCAGGGGGTCGGCAAACTCTACGGTTGGCCCCGAACAGCAGATCGGCTGATAGAACTTTGCTCGGCCCTAGGTAGGGGTTAGTAGATTTTTTCCAAACGCTCACCAAAGTAGCCTCGGCATCGACAAACCAGTTTTGCACCATAGAGTCCCAGCCAGCTGGGTTAACACCTATCTAGATGGGAGGGGGTAATTGTGGGTGCCAAATCTGGCTAACGCTCGATAGTGGGACCCACCAGCCCTACCTAGGGTCCACCAAAATGACGGTGAGACCTACCAGCCCTGCCTAGGGCCTATAAAAATGATCTGGAGCCCCGGATACTTACCAAAACCCTAGTTATTTTCAAAAACTCTATAATAACAGATCATGTAAATAATCCAGATCAGAATTCATTATTTTCAATTCTATTTTCTATTTTCCAGAGCTCCTCGAGTCTTTTGGTAATCAGGCTCTATTCAAGTCCATTACATCCTCTGTCTACTTGTATAAGCAGTCCTCGGCCTGTCGAGAGTAGCTCTACTTTTTTCAGAATTAGTGGAATCAAAGGTTGCATCTTATCGCACAGAGACGTAGGCTCCGGCCGAACTTCGTCACCACATCATGTGTCAACTTTCTCTCCCTCCTTTGTTTTTTCTTTCTACTCAACAGCGTTTACGTAGTAACTGAGCACGTGACATCTCAGTACTCCCTAGTGCATCACCCTCCCTTAATCGACTATTGGAGGGAAACCGAACGACGACCATGAATTCCCCCCACAGATTCCTTGGAGTATAGAAGACCATGTGGCTAGCCCTATAAGTCCTATTGGACCCATTGGCCAGCCACTAGGTGCAACCATGTGCTCCTAGGTCTCTCATTAGTCCAATATGATTACGACTAGAGAGGGACGTGGAGTCCTAATCTTACTAGGACACCTATGACTCCTCCTATATTTTAGGAAACCCATCTTAGCCCATCAAATGAACACCAATGGTTAACCCTAACTTGTAGGAAGGTCAACCTAGTCCACTAGGAGACTCCGGACACTTATGATATTTTTTAAAAAAAATCAACTTAGTCCAATTTGGCACTTACGACAGCCCCTAGAAAATAGGAATGTCAACTTAGTCAACTAAATCACTATCTAGTGATTCTAGTTAAACTAGGGATCACACATAATTGACTACCACACTAATATATTAGTTTGCCAATTGGTTCACTGTATTGGATTCCATGCACATGTGCATATCAACCGTGAAGCCAAACTAGGAATCCTAGTCAAGCTAGGAAACCTACTAAATAGAGCACATAGAAGGATATATTAGAAATTCTAATCTCATTAGGGAACCTAATTAATAAGTAGTATAACTAATCTAGTTAACCATAGGGGTCCTAGTCACCATGGGTGGACTCCATGACTAGGTATCATGCTTATACTAGGATTAGGGTTTCTATAGCCGAGAGAAGTAATTAACTTGGAATCTATTGAGTTCCTAGTGACTTTGGCACCAATTAGGGAATATACATGTTATCTCTGTTGGAATTGGATCCTATTATTAGAGTCACAGCGGAGGCAAAAGGTAGATCCGAGATCTTACGGTGTATGTTTCATTACAATTAATTCTATAAAATAATCTACATACAAATCTATGATCTTAGCATATGTGCGGACACCCTAGAGGCATACTACGATCTACGGAAGACATTCATGCATCTAGTTAGGTTTTTAGAATCATCATACCTTGTGGATCTATGATCCGAAGAGAATAGAACGATGATGAACCGCACATGAATCACAAGGGAAACTGTCGGATGACACCTTGTCCTTTGCGAATGGAGGAATCCTCAAAATCCTATCTCTGATTGCAAGGACTACGAGCCGACGGAGGAATTCATTGCGAAGACGATGGCGAGCCACGAGATCTCCTCCTTCTCTTTCTCTCTTCTTCCTTCTCCTTCCTCCCTCCTTCTTCTTCCTCTTTATTCCTTGGCCAAAACCACAAAAAGGGGAGAAGGGAGAGGGGGTCAGGTTTTCTAGAGAGGGAAGCACCTAGGGCTGGCTCCCTCTCCCTCCAATCCCTTTATAGGGCCGGCCCCAACTCACATACGCAAGCTAGGGCCGGCCCCCTAGTGATTGGGATGAGGGGGGGCGGTTTTTAGGGTTTCCACTTAGCTATCATGAAGCATGGACGAAAACACCACTCACGAAAAATGAAACACTGTAAGAGAGATTGAGTGAGGTGCGCTACTCGGAATCGAGTTCCGTCAGTGCCTATGAGCTCCTAGAATTATTCCGCTCATTTTAAGATCCATATTCAATATATTCTGAGCCATATTTTAGTATTTACCAAAATACCTCTATGGCCCCTAACACATATGAATTAGGTTCTTAGGCTCCGGGCTTGCGCTCCATCGCACTACTTCGCATCCAACGTATCCAACCATGTCGGGGAAAAATTACTATATGCAACGACAGGGTGAAACCTTCAAGGTTCAGGATCTCTAGCTCCAATTGGATCTCTGATTAACTGTTTCGGTGACACACCGAAAGTTCCGTTAATCAGCCCTAATCCGATTAACCTGCGCAGCCACCAAGAGTGTGACGCGAATTGAAATCTAGTGATCCTAAACTTATGTTACTCCCTCGTAACCCTATTCTCTACTATACTCTGATAATTCTTAGTCCCTTATATTACTGGTGCCATGATACAACTTGGGCGGTGGGAAGTACCGTCAGATCCCGATCGATCATCTGACTAGGATTTGATGACTTGTCATCTATAACACCACACACCTTCTGGTGCTATGCCTAGCATCCGGAACGTCGTCAGTCATACTGACAACCACTAGGCCTGGGTTAACTGTGTGGATAGATTGACTCATCAAAACACACCCATCCAAACTGAACGTCGGATAACCTATAGGGATTGTATGCCACTGAAGCGCCAACCGGGTAACCCAACGTACCGTGGTATTGGACAATGGAAGGTCCGCACACATTGGCACATCAAATCACCACTCAACTGGTTGGCCCAATGTACATGGTCCCTCAGGGAAGGACAGATTATCTATAGTAGTAAGACGGTTTATGCACCAGTGTCTGAATCACTGAACTATGCACTGTCTTGGTTCCTGTTCAATACGATTATGGTGCTTGGTCAGGTGAATGAGAATCCCACATTCCCGTGGTGGAGACTTCACCACATCCTCTACCTGCCAACAACTTATTCTCAGTGAAGCGACCGGCATGACCAAAGCTGTGAACTAGTTCTAGGTCTACACAGAACTAGTCCACTGGATCTCCCAAGTATGGATCCACCATTCGCCTTAGTGGCCTATTGTATTCCCTAGGGTCCTTTTATTATATGTATATTAACATATACCAATGTAGTATTCTAATTAAAGCAATAACCAAAGTCATCTTTATTAATGTTAATACAGAAAATCCATGCTCAGGACACACGAGCTACAACAATCTCCCACTTGGCCTAGCGGGGAATAACAGTCTTAACTCCCATAGCATCCACGTGCTTCTCAAAAGCTTGGTCGGTAACGTCTTTATGAAAGGGTCTGCCATGTTATCTGCAGACGCCATCTGAATCACTGTAACCTCCCCTCGCTTTTCCAAGTCCCGGATAATGTAGTATTTTCACTCGATGTGCTTACTCTTCTGGTGATATCTTGGCTCCTTGGATTGTGCTGCTGCTCCACTATTGTCGTAGTAAAGGAAAATAGGATTTTAAGCTCCTGGTACACATCTTAAGTCTGTGAGGAACTTCTTGAGCCACACCGCCTCCTTGGCTGCTTTGCACGCTGCAACATACTCAGCCTCTATCATCGAATCCGTGATGTATCCCTACTTCATGCTCCTCCAACTGACAGCTCCTCCTCCCAATAAAAACACAAACCCTGATGTTGATCTCCTGGATTCCGGATCTGCTACAAAATCAGAATTCGTATATCCAATCGGCATCAGTTCCTGTGAAGAGTAAACTAACTCATAATCTTTCGTCTTACGGAGATAATTGAGTATACTTTTCACAGCAGTCTAGTGCCCTGGACTCGGATTTGACTGATATCTGCCCATCATGCCTACTACATAGCATATATCTGGTCTCGTGCACTGCATAGCATACATCAGGCTCCCTACAACCGAAGCATAAGGTATCTTTTATGTCACACTCCAGAAATCCAGAACCGATCCCTGGGGTGTGAATTGAGAAAAACCAAGGGATTTAGGATTTGGTCAACTGTCTACTCCAATTAGGGTCTCTCACATGGCGTCTACTCTCTCAAGAAATATTTTAAAACTTACTTTTTACGAAAACATTTTTTTTATTTTGAAAGAAAGTATAAAGATACAATTTTATCAACAGAGAGATGATCATGCTCGACCCTCAACCGGGCTATCCTCTCAGCATGTGCGGCCTGCTAGTGCCCCACATGCTGACAGAAGTCCCTCTTAAGAGAGCACAAGGCTCAAGCCTCTAACGACGAGCCGAGTAGTCTCGCCCGCTCTCTTGCACTCAGGCACTGGTTCACATATCCTATCTAATGGGCTAATTAATTACTTCACTTTACAACTTATATTTTCATAGTGAGCTACCCTATGCTTGGGGCCTTGAGGAGAGGCCTACCCAAAAAGAACACAGCTGTATCATTGCCATTAATAACATATACTAAGCCAAATAAAGTACGATTATACTGCCAGAAGAAAAATGACTACTACAAGACGTACTGTAATCTAAGACTCCACCACCGTCCTAACTCTATCGCTGACCTCATACTGCGGCTACCCCTGAGTCTCCGAACCTACAGAAGAGCCTACTCGTGGGAATGAGTAGCCCCCAAAATGAATTGAGAGATTAACCAATAAATGGCTAGTAACAAGCTAACTGCCTAGGTAATTAATGACGCCCGTATTTTATAAACAGTTTACTGATTATCCTAATTTGTCCAACTACGTTGTCAATCATGTCCTAAGTGTCATGCAATGTCTACATTCTCATATAATTCCTACTGTCACTAGGTTATCGAGAGTGCCATTTTATAATTAATAAAATTAAACACACTCAATGTGAACCCCAGATATTTTGTTCATCCTGCCCCCGGTCGGGCATTACTATAGGGCCTTTTATTTTAATGTAGAGGGTCAACTCTCTCGCCGCGCATACTCTGACACCATGCACAAAGTCACCCATATGATCATAAGGGGTTTCCCGTATTTCACGGTGGAGCTCTACCGCCCAACTTGCTTTTCTTGGGGCCTTCAACTACCCCGGGACAGGATTGCTAGGCCAATCCCTCTTCGAGGGTACCTCCTATTAGCTTTACTCTTGCCCATGACCCCTTGACCTACTGATCTTCGGCTATGCGTGCAGGGTGGTTCACGGCCCTTGCGCGCACGGGGTCCAAATGTTTCCACAGGATAGAATATCACACAATTATAATATTAAAGTAACTTCGATGTTTTACCCCGGGATTCGCACCATGCTCACAGCCCATGCATCACAGTAACTATAGAAATTTACTCTCGCCCGTATTCTCGTGTGCCCGGGTCTCCACACTCCATCCAGGAGAGTGAGCCCGATAATTATTATTTAATTATTAATTTCCAATCTTAAGGGAATTCTTACTTACGGTGTCCAAGCAATCAGAAAATTTATTATTTAATTATATTATTAAGCATGCGTTGTCGGACTCGCGACTCCGCATGCAAGACAGGGTCCACTCAACCACATGCAATGATGTCCGGCGGGACCCTCATGCAGCGTTATAGACACCTATCCTTAATTTCTATAACAACATAGTTAATTATCTAAACAGTTTGCAATGTCACCTGAAAAGTGTGCTCGGGCTGATACTGCTAGGCGTCCTCTGCTCCGTCCCCGACTTGGTCCGCGCACCCACTAACATCCAAGTATACCAGCGACCTATGGTCATTAAGTGTTACTAAAATATCACTGGCTTAGACCCTGATTGGCCGACCCGAGAATTTATGTGTCATCAGACGCCGGTCTACTGGCACACAAAACGGTACGCCAAGGGCACCGTCTTGGTTAGTCGGCGTTGCTGACGCCAAGTGTCCCACTAAGGTCTAATAGCAATGATTCGGCCAAATGGTTGTGACTGTGTCGGTTGATGACGGAATCGGCAAAGCCGATCACGATCGGGCTTGATTTGCTAAAGGACGTGTTTGCACGGGAATCGCACTAGTGACCATCCTAGGTTGCTAAGTAGCACCTCGTTATCGCTAACAGGGTCGGTCTCGTGCGCAACAACTATATACTGTGTTTGGACCCACATTGGCATCCTCAACCTTGCTACAAGCGTGACCCGAGGAGGTCGGGCCCGTTAACCTCTAGTGTGGGCTCTAAGGGCTTGACCGATATCGTGGGGAGATTGAGGGTCGGGGTTGGCGTGCCAGGTCAGAGCTTGGCATTGCCAACTATCCAATCGCCAGATCTCCGCCCGGCTTGGGTAAGGTTCTGTAGTGTGCACTAGGCTATGCCGGAACAAGGTTTGCCCTATGTCGGCTCTAGGCCGATTGCATAGCCGGCGGTCACCTGGCCAGCCGGTAATGGTTACCCCAATAGCAACACAAGGTGGTCGGATGCCACCGGGTGTTTGGCCGGGCTTGATCGGGCTCCTTTGGTTGCACAACTGTCGGTCACCGGTCCGGCAGCCATGGCTGCAACCAAAGTGTCGGCTACCGGTTTGGGGTCGACATGATCCACAAAAAAATAGGGCGGCCAGCACAGGGTTGGCTTCGCCGGCAGGACAGCCACCAGCTAATCCAATCAGCCGACGACCATCATGATAGCAAGGGGAAATGTAAGCATTAGGTGGCTTCCTGGTGGCTGGGCTGCAGGGTGATCGGCCTAGCCATGGCTGATCGGGATTCGTCAACTGCACAGCCGCCGGTTACATAGCCGGCGGTCGCCATGACTGCGTCGAGGTAACAAGGGCTATCGGATTGGTGTTTGTGGAGGCCGGTGGGGGCTGGGTTGGATCTCACCGGCTGCACAGTCGTCGGCCACCGAGCCGGCGGCCATGGCCGTGGCAAGAGAAGAAGAGGCGAAAGGGGGTGGCTATGGTCGGTCAACTTACAACACATGTATAAAAAGAAGGGGAAGGGGAAGAGAACTGACTTGGGGCTCCTCCCTTTAAGCTCCGGCCGGCGGCTCTCCTCCGGCGTCGGCGTGCTCCGGTTGCTGTGCGCCACACACACAACAAGAGGGAGAAGAGAGAGAGAGAGATCGGAGGGGAAGAGAGAGGATCGGAGAAGAGGAAGAGGGGGATCGGATAGGGGAAGGGGAAGAGGGTCGGGTGAGGAGTTTTTAAATGGGGAAGGGGGTGGCGGCGGAAGGTAGGGGCGGCTGGGTAGGGGCAACTACCAGCTTAGGGCCTAAGGGCGGCGGGTAGGGGCTACGACCGGCTTAGCGCCTAGGGGCAGCGGGTAGGGGCGGCGGCCGGCTTAGGGCCTAGGGGCGGTTGTCGGCGGTGAGGTCAAGGAAGGGGGGTGTCGGATGGGGGGGGGCCTGGTCGGATCGGGTCAGGTTTGGAGAGAGAGAGAGAGAGAGAGAGAGAGAGAGAGAGGGTCGGGTTGGGTTGGGTAGGGTAGTGGACTGGGTTCGGGTTCGGGTAAGGGTTTTAGTTTTTTTTTTTTCTTTCTTCTTTCTTTCTTTCTTTTTCTCTTTTTTTTTAATCTCTGGTTTTCTCGCGTCGTGCCTGACTCGACCTCGACTCACGTCGAGACACGCCGGCGCGCGAACATTGCTGGCTCCGACAAACCTGCCATAGTAAAATAAATAATAAAAAAAAGATTGTTACATTTTGCATCTCTGCTCTCTCCTAAGGAGTCTGAGGACCCTGATCCTTAAACAATTTCATTCCATGTCTGAATGGAACGAGTCCCTTCTTAGAGTTGTGCATACTGAATCTGATTAAGATAGTATCTATGTAAGCTGACTGTGACAACGAGAGAATCTTGTTCTGGCGATCTCGAGTTACCTTAATCTCCAGAACATAACTCGCTTCACCCAGGTCTTTCATGTCAAATTGAGATGATAACCACACCTTCATTGTAGATAATGTTTCAATATCATTTCCAATGAGCAGGATATCATCTACGTAAAGTACTAGAAAAACTACTGCAGTCTTATCGCTCATCTTATAAACACATGGTTCATCCAGGTTCTGTTCAAATCCATAAGACTGGATAGCCTGATCAAAATGCATGTTCCAACTTCTGGATGATTGCTTCAGTCCATAAATGGACCTTTGCAACTTGCACACCAGACTTTCCTGACCTTTTACAACAAAGCCTGGAGACTGAGACATATAGATGTCTTCTTCCAAATCCCCGTTGAGAAATATGGTCTTGATGTCCATTTGCCAGATCTCCCAATCATAATGGGCTGCAATGGACAAAAGGATCCGGATAGACTTAAGCATAGCCACTGGCAAAAAGGTTTCGTCATAGTTGATCCCTTCTCGCTGGGTATAACCTTTAGCGACTAGTCTAGCTTTGTAAGTCTCAATGGTACCATCCGGACCTCTTTTTCTTTTGTACACCCACTTACACCGAACATGTTTAATGTTGTGAGGCGGTGTTATAAGTGTCTAGATCAAGTTTTGGGACATCGATGTCAGTTCTACCTCCATGGCTTTCTGCCATGCTGCATGGTCAGAGGATACCATCGTTTCGTCATAGTTTAGAGGGCTATCCTCCTGAAACTCTGGATCTACCAAGAAGGCTTCTCTAATGTATCTATCAGGAGCTCTTGTGGTCCTCCCACTGTGATGAGCCTGCGATGGTTCTGTAGGAGTCAATTCTACAGTATCGTTTATCTTAGTGGTATCGGCTCCCACTATATTTTCTGTTTGTGTACTTTCATCAATACCAAGCAATTCTTCAAGAACTACTTTACTGGTGGACTTATGCTCTATTAAATAATTCTGCTCTAGGAATACGGTGTTTGTCGAGACGACAACCTTTCTATTCTCAGGATCATAAAATAAACCACTAATTGTCCCTTTTGGATACCCAACGAATAAATATACCTTAGTCTTTGACTCCATCTTATCTCGCTTGTCCTTCCTCACATGTGCTGGACAACCCCAAATCCTAAAGTGCTGCAGGCTTGGCTTTCGCTTGAACCACAGCTCCCACGGAGTTAGAGATACTGACTTTGATGGAACAAAGTTCAAGATATATGCTGTCGTCTCTAGGGCATATCCCCAAACACTAGGTGGCAATGTTACATAACTCATCATAGTCCGAACCATATCTAACAAAGTTCGGTTTCTCCTCTCAGATACACCATTTTATTGCGGTGTTCCTGGTGCAGTCAACTAGGATACAATCCCATGCTCACATAGGTACCCAATAAATTTATCCGATAGGTATTCGCCTCCTCGATCTGATCGAAGAGACTTGATACTCTTACCTGTCTGCTTTTCTGCTTCAGCTCTGAACTCCTTGAACTCATCAAAGGATTCAGACTTTCGCTGCATTAGGTATATGTATCCAAACCTCGAGTGATCATCCATAAAGGTGATGAAATACTCGAAGCCTTCTATGGCACGGACACTTATGAGCCCACCTACATCAGTGTGCACCAACTCCAATACCTCCTGAGATCTGCTATCTTTGGCTCGGAAAGTTCTTTTAGTCATCTTGTCTTATAAACAAGACTCATACGTTGGTAGGCTCTCTGAAATATCTGGATTTAAAAGTTCTACCTTAACAAACTTGTGAATCCTGTCTGAGGCTGTGTCCAAGCCTTAGATGCCAAAGGAGTATTGGATTATCTAAGGAATTTTTTCTTTTAGATAAATTAACCACATATGCTTCAGTTATGTTATCCTACTTATGATTGGAGTTAATTACATAGAGATCATTATGTATCTTTCCCTTACAAACAAAGGAACCATTCAATTTAATTGACACACCAGAAGCATCAAATAAAACTAAAAAAATTTTATTATTTAATAAGGAAATAGAAATTAAGTTTCATATCAAGGATGGTACATAAAGTATGTCTCTAAGTAATAAACTTCTTCCATCAAGAAACTGCAAGACGACATCTCCAACTGTTTCAGCCTCTGTCACGGCCTTAGTTCCCATGCTCAGGATGATCTCCCCATCACCCAATTTTCTTGTCTCCTTGAACCCCTGCAAATTATTGTAAGCATGGTTAGTGGAACCAGAATCCACAATCCATGAGACTGGAGAACAACTGGATGCTACAAGGGATTCCACTATGTGGATTTGAGATATACCTGTCTCAGCCTTCTTGAGAGCTGCGTGGTAGTCACCCTTCTAGTGCCCCTTCTTACCGCATTGAAAATAATTTCCTTTGGGCTTCGTCGAACCATCTTGTTTAGGAATCTGCAATTGCACCTGGCCCATCTTTATGGGCTTCTTAGACTTTCTTTTCTGAAACTTGCCTTTAGCTTTCAGAAAAGTCTTCCGCTCTATATTCAGGGATTGGGCTCCTGCCTTCATCCTATTCTCTACCGCCTGGAGTGCCGCTAGGAGCTCTGCGTTAGTTATCTCGAACCGGTTAAGGTTAAAGTTGGTAACGAAGCCCTCAAACGTTCCTGACGGAGATGCAAGAAAAATATCGGTCTGGATCTCTATATCCAAGATAACATTAAAGGAACCAAGTTCATTCACATAGCCAAACAATTTCAGCATATGATCCCAAATTAAAGTCCCCTCTGCCATCTTCGTGGACACCAATTTCTTAATGATCAGGTAACGAGTTACCCGACTATGACCCTCGAATATTTCCTTGAAATATAGCATCATGTCTGAAGCAAAGGCCATGTCTTCGACTTACTTCTAAAGGAAAGTCTATAAGGATGCCACTATATAGCACTTGCACATCTCATCAGCATCTAGCAAGTCTTTCTATTTCTTCAACTGGGCCTCGGTAGCACTTGGTCTCAGCATGACCGGTTGAGGGGTACTTAGGGCAATTAAGTGTTTGCCAACCCTTAGGATGAGCATAAGGTTACGCTTCCAGTCCTTATAGTTTGGTCTCGTAAGTTTGTTATCATTAAGGATAGAGACAAGGGGGTCGAGCTTGATCATAATTTCTGTAAACAATGATTTAAAGCAAAAATTAGGGTCTACTATAATCTATTTTATGGAATTTAAAAATAGATAATGTTTACTCCAGCTACTATGTCTTTACTACCTCAAGTGGAGACATCTAGGAATCTAAATTCCCTGGGCTCGAGCACTGAGACTATCGGCCTTGAATTGGAGACAGTATCTCGGTGAGAGCATGCAACCGCTTCTACCAACGGGGTATTTATAACCCAGTCTTCATCAGAATTACCCATGACAAACTGAAAGACCTCCTAGTCTCCTTTTGGCCAGCTTTATGTGACCTGCCATGTGCAGCAACGGTGGCTTCACACAAGCTTTCGAATGCTTTTCACAAATCTAGGTGGTGTCGACAGGGGGGTTCATAGGCTCCCGTGGTGCAGGAAAAAACAGTCACCCACTATCACCCGCATCCTCCATGTCCCGAAGGAAACCACTAGGTGAACCAGCATAGAAGGAAACACAGCTCTCACCCGGTCGGAATATCGAACTGCGTACCTCCCACCCAGATCCTTAGCTTGTTGATTGTGGAGGCCAGTAGCTCCCCTTTGGAGGGAACCTCTTACACATCCCTTTTTTGTGAGATTTTATACATATCTAGAAAGGTCACGACCTCCTAGACTTAAACCCTGGTCTACCGCGCTCCCACTAGGATTATAAATCTTTCTGCAAGTATTAGTATCCTTGAAAAATATCATAGTCCCTACCTTGAATACTCAGCTTTTGCCTTTCTTGCAAGGATTACATTACATAGATTCCAAGAATCCCGATACTTTACTAGTTTGCCCATAATCCTAAGATCTAGAGCCTAGCCTAAGGTCAACATAGAAAGGACTCCTATTAGAATGACGCCTCGTTCATAATTTGATGCCTAATGTCATAATAGACCTTATCTCATTATAGGTTTCGATGTTGGCCAAATAGGGACATCCGATAACCTCCACCGGACCTCAATCTAATGGTGGCATAACTAAATCGTGATGAGTACACACTACCATCAAACATCAACTAGAAACGGGTATCACTTAATAGAATCCTAACCTAACTTGGTCGCCAGGACCATGTGGGGAAAAGATATTCTACTATGGTTATCATACTTCTTATGGGGACATTAGTTATCTCTAAACAAATCTAACACTGCGTCTATCTTGGTGCACAGTACTTGGCTACCTGAACTACCACGAGGGCGGTTACCACCTTTCTTTTTAGTTAGCCACCAGATTCGTATGTGTTAGAACCATATAAAGACACCGATGAATCCATAAGCTAAGTACTAACCCTAAGCCTGATCTAGAGACTAACTCACAAGCAAGATAATTAATTAAATCATCATCGGGGTTCTCTAAACACTAAGTAAAGAGAACAACAGAAAAAGCATCCAAACTGAATCAAGTCCAGGGTCCGACCCCTGAACCTGAATAGCACAGCCAAGATATTATGTTCTTCCGTTCTGCATGATCTCCGACGACGATCCCGATCATCGCCAACGTGCACGCTTTCGCCGGGTCATTGCACTCCATGGTACTGCTTGCCCGAACCGTGGATGTAGCATCATCTCTTTCTTCCTGTGATTGAAAAACTAACATGCTCCGAGCAAGTGCTCGTTCGTGTATAATTTCGCTAGAAAGAAAAGAAAACAATCTTAGAAAACATGGCCAGGGAACCGAGGGTGGTCAACCTCCACCTCCGCCCATCTAGAGCCTTAAAATCCACAAGCACAATAATAATCAATACAAAAATTAAATCCGGGGTCCGACCCCCGGAGGCATGCAATAACAGATTATTATTCAGCGTGGCACCTGCAAAGAAATGATACATAGCACAATCTATATGCATGATCTACACCGAACCCCGACGAAAACATATGCCATCATATATTCACATGATGTTTTCACGAATTCATACATAAAACACACACCGAAGCATGCTCTGATACCAATTGTTGGAATTAGATCCTATTATCAGAGTCGCAGCAGAAGTAAAAGGTAGATCTGAAGATCTTACGGTGTATGTTTCATTACAATTAATTCTACAAAACAATCTATATGCAAATCTATGATCTTAGCATATGTGCGGACACCCTAGAGGCATACTACGATCTACGGAAGACATGCATACATCTAGTTAGGTGTTTAGAATCATCATACCTTATATATCTATGATCCGAAGAGAACAGAATAATGATGAACCGCACGTGAATCACAAGGGAAGCTGTCGGATGACACCTTGTCCTTTGCGAATGGAGGAATCCTTGAAGTCCTATCTCTGAGTGCAAGGACTACAAGCCGACGGAGGAATTCGTTGCAAAGACAACGGCGAGCCACGAGATTTCCTCATTCTCTTTCTCTCTTCTTCCTTCTCCTTCCTTCCTCTTTCTTCATTGGCCGAAACCACAAAAAGGGGAAAAGGGAGAGGGGTTGGGTTTTCTAGAGAGGGGAGCACCAAGGGCCGGCCCCTCTCCCTCCAATCCCTTTATAAGGCTGACCCCAACTCACATACACAATCTAGGGCTGATCCCCTAGTGATTGGGATGAGAGGGGGGGGAGGGGGTTTAGGGTTTCCACATAGCTATCGTGAAGCCTGGACGAAAATGCTCTTTATGAAAAGTGAAACACTATAAGAGAGATTGAGTGAGGTGCGCTACTCGAAATCGAGTTCCGTTAGCGCCTATGAGCTTCTGGAATTATTTCGCTTATTTTAAGATCCATATTCAATATATTCTGAGCCATATTTCAGTATTTACTAAAATACCCCTATGGCCCGTAACACATATGAATTAGGTTCTTAGGCTCCGGGCTTGCGCTCCATCGCGCTACTTCGCATCCAACGTATCCAACCAGGCCGGGGAATAATTTCTATATGCAACGATATGGTGTAACCTTCAGGGTTCAGGATCTCTAGCTCCAATCGGATCCCTGATTAACTGTTCCGGTGACACACCGAAAGTTCCATTAATCAGCCCTAATCTGATTAACCCGCATAGCCACCCAGAGTGCGACACGAGTTGAACTCTAGTGATCCTAAACTTATGTTACTCCTTTATAATCCCGTTCTCTATTATACTCTGATAATCCTTAGTCCCTCCTATTACTGGTGTCATGATACGACTCGGGCAGTGGGGAGTATCGTGAGATCCTGATCAATTATCTGACTAGGATTTGATGACTTGTCATCTATAACACCACACACCTTCTGGTGCTATGCCTAGCATCCGGAACATCGTCAGTCATACTGACAACCACCAGGCCTGGGTTAACTGTGTGGACAGATTGACTCATCAAAATGCACCCATCCAATACTGGATGTCGAATAACCTGTAGGGATTGCATGCCACGTACTCAAGCATCAGCCGGGTAACCCAATGTACTGTGGTATTGGACTATAGAAGGTCCACACACGTTGGCACATCAAAGCACCACTCAACTGGTTGGCCCAGTGTACATGGTCCCTCAGGATTAAAGATATATTATCTATAGTAGTAAGACGGTTTATGCACCAGTGTCTGAATCACTGAACTGTGCACCATCTTGGTTCCTGTTCAACATGATCATCGTGCTTGGTCAGGTGAATAGAAATTTCACGTTTCCGTGGTGGAGACTTCACCACATCCTCTACCTGCCAACAGCTTATTCTCGGTGAAGTGACCGGTATCACCAAAGTTGTGAACTAGTTCTAGGTCTACACAGAACTGGTCAACTGGGTCTCCCAAGCATGGATCTATCATGTGCATCAGTGGCCTACTATGTTCCCTAGGGTCCTTTTATTATATGTGTATTAATATATACCAAAGTAGTATTCTAATTAAAACAATAACCAAAGTCATCTTTAGTAATGTTAATACAGAAAATCCACGCTCAGAACACACGAGCTACAATAATCTTATGACAATGTCAATTCTCTAATTAACTACCATTTGAATCACCATCAAGCTATAGTTGCACTCCAAACTTACCCAAGTATCCTTCCCTACTATGTTGAACTAGAACACTTCCTACTTTTGATATCCATGTATACTATCTGAGATCTCAGATTGTCCTACTCTGCACAGCTCAACCACTTGAGTCCTAACTCTCAAAGTCCTTGATTCCTTGTGATTACCATCTTTTCTTTAGGTTTATCTGGACAGGTTTAGTGATTAGCCGTTCATGAAGGTTGCTTAAGGAGACACATAGCTCTCCTCGGGGAGTGAGGAATTCCCATAACATGTCTGTGTTCCTCGGAATCCAATACAAGTCACCCAATCTACCTAGCTTTGGTCCTGTATTTAGGCCTCGTTGATTGGCAGGTCAAAGTGACAAGCATCGAACCCATAGTCCATAGGACATCTTGGGATTTAGGGTTAGTCAACTAGTAGTAGAGGGACAATAGTTTATGGTGACAGTATTATAGATATACTCATATTTCTATTCCGTTTAGTATATTTTTGTCTCTTTCGATGACAAGCACACCAACACTCCTAGCTTAGATTCAACTAATATAATGGTCGAGATAGACTATCACTCAATGATGAGAAAGCTAGGGTATAACGGTCTTTGATCGGGTGTCCCATCCGATTACTAACTATGGACCGTCTGAGGTGTGTAAACTAGTGCACTCAAATCTCATGTGTACTGATCTCATTACTACACTTGAGTCACTTAGAGCACACCTCAATGGACTAGCGGTTTGTACATATCTTGTACTAGAATATAGAGTTATCCATAATAGGTGAATAATGTTTTACTAATCTTTATCTTGATATCAATGTCGTGGATTAGCATATAGAACACAGCCAATCCCATCAATATCCCACTTATTCAAATGCCAATCTTTATCGGTACCAACTCTAATGCACTTTCAAAGGCCCTGACTCATAAGTGTCATAAGAAAATTTTATGCAAGATCGTTTGCCGAATCCACCCTAGTCACAAGCCTGACTTGGAAGTCCAAGTTTATGTGTCCCACTAGGTCTAGGTCCTTATTAAGTTAAGCTAGCGAGTACTCCAACAAACTTCTCAAAAACTAGAGGTTGTGCTTAATGGCTATCAAATGCCTTATCTGAATACTAGGCCAACTCCCAGTAGAAATAATACCACGTTTTCTTTACTCATCACCTATGACTTATTCAAATTCCGATCATAATTAATAATATAATTTATAGATTAATTCGAATAAATCTACTTCTGGATTCCTGTTATAGTCCAAAAATTAGACTGATGCAGCATGCAATTACTTGCTATATATATCTTTAGCTATGAATTCTTCTGAGATGTCCCACAATAGACAAGAGAATCTGGATAGACTTCAAGTATGGCTACCTGTGAGAAATAAGCCCCTCACAACAAGCCTATCTCGATCAACTAGTTTTAAATCTAATCGTCTGGTCCTCTCTTGCTATTACAGATCCACTTACATCTAATTGCTTAGATGTCTACAAGTAGTTTCACATGATCTCAGATTTGAGTAGAGTATAAGAACTATAGCCCAGCTTTTATTGCTATAAGTTAATTTCTCGAGTATGTAGCACTTCTGTAGTTTTAAAAAATTATTCATGCTCGTCCGAGATATGCAAGTAATCAAGTTTACGAGCTATGCAATTTTAGCAGGGTTAATGATAGAGGTGAGTCACATAACTCATCACATATCTCACTTTAATAAAGTCTTATTCATTCTCTTTCTTGCAATAGTCTGTCCAGTGCAATCAATAGAGTGCACCAACTCTAACTTTTCCTTGGCTCTATGACCTTTCATAATGAAAGATCAATATTCTTTTCAAATAGGATTCGCAGACTGTAGCGAGAGGTACTTAAGCGAACTCAAGTATTCTTTAATTAGTCTTTGGATCCTATTCAAATCAAGGTAATCTATTCCTAGCTGTCATCGGTTAGTCAAGTTTCAGAGAGGTAACCTGCTTATGTTAATTTTGAAATAAGATGGCTAATATCATTCAGTGTCATATAGAGAATGATGCACATGAGTTACTAAGTACAAACCATTTCAAAACAAGAATACATAAAATTTCTATATAGTAACATTGGAATCATAGAATTCAGTTTTAACAATAGAAAATCTCTATCATATGTCTGTTTTCATAAAAAAGAAACTAGTACTAATACTCTTGTCATCTAAACTACTGTACTGATATTGACTCGACCTATCTCCGTACGAGAAGTTAATTTGATCTTCCTTTTAACCAGCCATCTGGTTTTATAAAACTAATGCAATTAAATTGCAATCCTGATCAGTTGATCCATAATCTGCATATAAGGATGCCTAGACTCAATCACTTACCATTTATCGGCTATAAAGAAAATCTACTATAGTTCATACATGTCTTCATAGATATGCTATGCATGCCTGCTACTAGAAAAACTTGGTATACACCCATAATGGTACACTTGCATACCCTAAACTTTTGGAACCGAGTCCGGAGTCATTGGGCTTAGGCTTCTTCTTTAGGTTTCTGTCTTTAACTTACCTTCAGAATGACCTTCCTTACTTTATTCCTTCTTATCCATAAAGCTTGGTGCATTATCCTAGAGTACGAGAATATACTTCTAGGGCTATTAGCACGAGTAGGTCCACGCTTCTAGTTGACTTAGCTAGGTCCAATTCTAATAGAGCGGCAACTAGTGAACTCCTTTGGTTTGACATACTAAAGAAAAAAAAAACTACAAGCACCAATCACAACTCTAAAATTCTAATCTTTTGTTTTTTATTATTTACCAGTGGTCCTCTCTAAAATCACTTAAGGAAAAACTTCAAAAATTTAACCCTACAAGAACACTGGGACATAGGACCCTTCATGCCCTCACTTAGTTGAATGAGTATTTCACCCATCAATTCCTACTATCTAGGCATCTCATGCCAAGTGAGTAGTTAGCATTCGAGATATCTTCAGCCTCTAGTGAAGATGACATCTAGCTCATCTGGGAGAGTGTCATCTTTTCCAGTCAAGTTGTACTACTACCTAGGTAAGCATGTGAAAGAATAGGCTACACCACTCGGGTGGTCGCTCCTATCCCCCACTGTCACCTATCCCCTAGGGAATCCATACTTGTAACTACTAGATAATGCCACCCAATCTACGGACACCCACGCGGGGGAGGTGAGACACTATCCAGCTTACTATGGATTGGTAATAGAAGGTCGTTGGAATCTAAGTAAGAACCCTGCTCCCATTTGATTATTAAATTAGAGAGGTTTTCTTAAATCCAATATTCATCTAATGAATATGTATGATATCATGCGCTAGAGAGTTTTTCTTAATTCCAATATTCATCTAATGAATATGTATGATATCATGCACAATTCATACTTGTAACCATCGGATGATGCCACTCAATCTACAGACTCTCATATGGGAGAGGTGAGGCACTTCCCAACTTACTATGGATTTGCAATGGAGGGGGGATATAACACTCATCTCATGAATCCTATAATCTAATATGGGTGCAAAACATTCATGATCATGTCATATAAACAAGCATATCATCATATAATATCCTACTATGCATCACAATATATTATTTCGATTAACCACCTCTTATGATTATCCATAGGAGATATCAGTGACTTGGCCATGAGACTTTGTCCTTCATATGGTTTGACCTATGTGTATCTCTTCTAACTATAATTATACCTTTAGGTTAACCATGGTGCAGTCTATACTAATAATCTAGCATTCAATTCTATCATCTAGAACAATATCATTTCGCATATAACAAAGACATCCAAAAAAACGATATAAATGTGCATGCTCAATATTTATGATCTTCTCTGGTCATTATTCAAAAAAAATAAATATTATAACCACACGTGAGAAATCATCGGACATACGATGTGATGCAAGATGCGCTATCATGAATTGAATTCATACATGCATGTGAATATTTAAAAATTAAGTAAGACATCTATTATCTCATAATAGAACTAGCATCATAATCTAAACATGGCTTCTACTATCTTATAATAGATCAAGTATCACAATCTTAGCATGATATCTACTATCTCATAATAGAATATGCAAGAAAAATAAAATAAAAACTAGCATGACATCTACTATCTCATAATAGAATATGCAATGGACATCTACTAGCATAATCAAATATACAATGATATGGATATCACCAAACCCTTAGATTGATCGTAATCTAAAAGAAAGCATAGCTCTGATACCAATTGTTGGATCGAATATCGTAGTGTACAACGGAAGCAATCTAAATCTACGGATCAGGTTGTATACTTTCATGTAGAAGATGATCTAGATGGATTTTAAATTTTAAAACACATACAAACAACCTAAGGATCATAGAAGATCATCTCATATTATTTACGGATACCTATGGGGAAGATCGTCAAAGAAGATGAAGTCTTTCTTCTTCGGCTCCGACTGAATATGAAGTGTTTCCTTCATATTGCCTATGTATCCTTGATGCGATCTAAACTAATCCTAAATTAAGGGGTTAATTTGATCTAAATTATAACTCGCAAGTGCACGAATCGCTTTGCAGGAACGGTGCGTATTACGAGGTCGATCCCATAGCGATTGCTAATGAGGGAACTATCTAATCTAAGGTTATTAATCTATCTACCTAAGTTACTTAATGAGCAATGTTGTTGATTTGGTTCTATGAGATTGTGAAAAAGTAAACTAATCAAGATTAAAGCATACAGATTAACTAATTAAGGTAATGTGGTGCAGTGTGGAAGTTCAGATATGGATGCGATATTCTAAGCCCTAGAATCCGCGCAAGTAGTGATCTAAACCATACTTTTATATGATTTCCATGATGCTCACGGAGATGCGAAGTCAATCGATTCCCGCGGAAGATAACACTACAAAAAAAACAGTTATTACCGACGGACAATATCCGTCGGTAATATTAAACTTCCATCGGTAATAATATATAGCGACGGAAGATATTTCCGTCGCTGGCTGTCGGGAAAGAAGGCGTCGGGGAAAACAATATGACGGACCAAATATTATCGTCGGTAATAATAATTAATACCGACGGTAATATTAACGCCGTCGGTAATATTTAATCAATTTAAAACTAATATAATATAGTATTGCCGACGAACTATAAGAATCCGTCGGTAATATATAAACATTTTACCGACGAGAATAGTTTATACTGTCGGTAATACTATATATATTACCGACACATATATATATTACCCGTCGGTAATAATATATATATTACCGACCAAATTAAAATCACCGTCGGTAATACTATATATATTACCGACGGATATATATATTACCCGTCGGTAATATATATATATTACCGACGGATATTATATGCCGTCGGCACATCATTAATAATTTAAAAAAAAAAAAAAATTATTACCGACGGAATAATAAATTTCCGTCGGTAATAAGTATGTTTTTTTTTTTAATAAATTTACCTAAATAATGTTATTTAATTCCTGTGATTCAATACCACAATATATTACCACAATTTATCAAATATTACCACAATTTATCAAATATTACCACAATTTATAAAATATTAGCTAAATTGATAAAAAATTACAGCAAATTATCAAATATTACCACAGTTCCCGGCCGACAATTATAGATAGAAGAAAAAATAACCATATATTACAAAACAATATTTACACAATCCAGAACTGAGAGATGATACATGTCCTATCTCAACCACCCCTGCCCGCCACCAACGCCGGTGCTCTCATCGATCCCCTGACGCCGCCCTATTTCAACCACGCCCGCCCACCACCAACGCTGGTGCTCTCATCGATCCCCTGACGTCGCCCTGCTCCTGCAATTAACATGTATTTGTTAAAAAAATGGTTTATATCTATAACTGAGTCTAAGCGTTAAAAAATGATAAGTTAGCGTGTTTCGATTTTGAAATAGGTTTGGATTCGATCCGATCGTCATCGGCTCGGCATCCGGTAATTCGAACTTGGAATTATTCCGTATTTCGGACTTGCGAGCGGGTTCTAATTGGATATTTGACCAATTTACGCTCCGATTCACCGATTTAGAGTCTAAGTGTTGGAAAATCATAAGTTAGCGTGTTTCGGATATGAAATAGGTTTGGATTCGATCGGATCGTCATCGGCTCGGCATTCGATAATTCGAACTTGGAATTATTCCGTATTTCGGACTTGCGAGCGGGTTCTAATTGGATATTTGACCAATTTACGCTCCGATTCACCGATTTAGAGTCTAAGTGTTGGAAAATCATAAGTTAGCGTGTTTCGGATATGAAATAGGTTTGGATTCGATCCGATCGTCATCGGATCGGCATCCGATAATTCGAACTTGGAATTATTCCGTATTTCGGACTTGCGAGCGGGTTCTAATTGGATATTTGACCAATTTACGCTCCGATTCACCGATTTAGAGTCTAAGTGTTGGAAAATCATAAGTTAGCGTGTTTCGGATATGAAATAGGTTTGGATTCGATCGGATCGTCATCGGCTCGGCATCCGGTAATTCGAACTTGGAATTATTCCGTATTTCGGACTTGCGAGCGGGTTCTAATTGGATATTTGACCAATTTACGCTCCGATTCACCGATTTAGAGTCTAAGTGTTGGAAAATCATAAGTTAGCGTGTTTCGGATATGAAATAGGTTTGGATTCGATCCGATCGTCATCGGCTCGGCATTCGATAATTCGAACTTGGAATTATTCCGTATTTCGGACTTGCGAGCGGGTTTTAATTGGATATTTGACCAATTTACGCTCCGATTCACCGATTTAGAGTCTAAGTGTTGGAAAATCATAAGTTAGCGTGTTTCGGATATGAAATAGGTTTGGATTCGATCCGATCGTCATCGGATCGGCATCCGATAATTCGAACTTGGAATTATTCCGTATTTCGGACTTGCGAGCGGGTTCTAATTGGATATTTGACCAATTTACGCTCCGATTCACCGATTTAGAGTCTAAGTGTTGGAAAATCATAAGTTAGCGTGTTTCGGATATGAAATAGGTTTGGATTCGATCGGATCGTCATCGGCTCGGCATTCGATAATTCGAACTTGGAATTATTTCGTATTTCGGACTTGCGGGCGGGTTCTAATTGGATATTTGACCAATTTACGCTCCGATTCACCGATTTAGAGTCTAAGTGTTGGAAAATCATAAGTTAGCGTGTTTCGGATATGAAATAGGTTTGGATTCGATCCGATCGTCATCGGATCGGCATCCGATAATTCGAACTTGGAATTATTCCGTATTTCGGACTTGCGAGCGGGTTCTAATTGGATATTTGACCAATTTACGCTCCGATTCACCGATTTAGAGTCTAAGTGTTGGAAAATCATAAGTTAGCGTGTTTCGGATATGAAATAGGTTTGGATTCGATCAGATCGTCATCGGCTCGCCATCCGGTAATTCGAACTTGGAATTATTCCGTATTTCGGACTTGCGAGCGGGTTCTAATTGGATATTTGACCAATTTACGCTCCGATTCACCGATTTAGAGTCTAAGTGTTGGAAAATCATAAGTTAGCGTGTTTCGGATATGAAATAGGTTTGGATTCGATCCGATCGTCATCGGCTCGGCATTCGATAATTCGAACTTGGAATTATTCCGTATTTCGGACTTGCGAGCGGGTTCTAATTGGATATTTGACCAATTTACGCTCCGATTCACCGATTTAGAGTCTAAGTGTTGGAAAATCATAAGTTAGCGTGTTTCGGATATGAAATAGGTTTGGATTCGATCCGATCGTCATCGGATCGGCATCCGATAATTCGAACTTGGAATTATTTCGTATTTCGGACTTGCGAGCGGGTTCTAATTGGATATTTGACCAATTTACGCTCCGATTCACCGATTTAGAGTCTAAGTGTTGGAAAATCATAAGTTAGCGTGTTTCGGATATGAAATAGGTTTGGATTCGATCGGATCGTCATCGGCTCGGCATTCGATAATTCGAACTTGGAATTATTCCGTATTTCGGACTTGCGAGCGGGTTCTAATTGGATATTTGACCAATTTACGCTCCGATTCACCGATTTAGAGTCTAAGTGTTGGAAAATCATAAGTTAGCGTGTTTCGGATATGAAATAGGTTTGGATTCGATCCGATCGTCATCGGATCGGCATCCGATAATTCGAACTTGGAATTATTCCGTATTTCGGACTTGCGAGCGGGTTCTAATTGGATATTTGACCAATTTACGCTCCGATTCACCGATTTAGAGTCTAAGTGTTGGAAAATCATAAGTTAGCGTGTTTCGGATATGAAATAGGTTTGGATTCGATCGGATCGTCATCGGCTCGGCATCCGGTAATTCGAACTTGGAATTATTCCGTATTTCGGACTTGCGAGCGGGTTCTAATTGGATATTTGACCAATTTACGCTCCGATTCACCGATTTAGAGTCTAAGTGTTAGAAAATCATAAGTTAGCGTGTTTCGGATATGAAATAGGTTTGGATTCGATCCGATCGTCATCGGCTCGGCATTCGATAATTCGAACTTGGAATTATTCCGTATTTCGGACTTGCGAGCGGGTTCTAATTGGATATTTGACCAATTTACGCTCCGATTCACCGATTTAGAGTCTAAGTGTTGGAAAATCATAAGTTAGCGTGTTTCGGATATGAAATAGGTTTGGATTCGATCCGATCATCATCGGATCGGCATCCGATAATTCGAACTTGGAATTATTCCGTATTTCGGACTTGCGAGCGGGTTCTAATTGGATATTTGACCAATTTACGCTCCGATTCACCGATTTAGAGTCTAAGTGTTGGAAAATCATAAGTTAGCGTGTTTCGGATATGAAATAGGTTTGGATTCGATCGGATCGTCATCGGCTCGGCATTCGATAATTCGAACTTGGAATTATTCCGTATTTCGGACTTGCGAGCGGGTTCTAATTGGATATTTGACCAATTTACGCTCCGATTCACCGATTTAGAGTCTAAGTGTTGGAAAATCATAAGTTAGCGTGTTTCGGATATGAAATAGGTTTGGATTCGATCCGATCGTCATCGGATCGGCATCCGATAATTCGAACTTGGAATTATTCCGTATTTCGGACTTGCGAGCGGGTTCTAATTGGATATTTGACCAATTTACGCTCCGATTCACCGATTTAGAGTCTAAGTGTTGGAAAATCATAAGTTAGCGTGTTTCGGATATGAAATAGGTTTGGATTCGATCGGATCGTCATCGGCTCGGCATCCGGTAATTCGAACTTGGAATTATTCCGTATTTCGGACTTGCGAGCGGGTTCTAATTGGATATTTGACCAATTTACGCTCCGATTCACCGATTTAGAGTCTAAGTGTTGGAAAATCATAAGTTAGCGTGTTTCGGATATGAAATAGGTTTGGATTCGATCGGATCGTCATCGGCTCGGCATCCGGTAATTCGAACTTGGAATTATTCCGTATTTCGGACTTGCGAGCGGGTTCTAATTGGATATTTCACCAATTTACGCTCCGATTCACCGATTTAGAGTCTAAGTGTTGGAAAATCATAAGTTAGCGTGTTTCGGATATGAAATAGGTTTGGATTCGATCCGATCGTCATCGGATCGGCATCCGATAATTCGAACTTGGAATTATTCCGTATTTCGGACTTGCGAGCGGGTTCTAATTGGATATTTGACCAATTTACGCTCCGATTCACCGATTTAGAGTCTAAGTGTTGGAAAATCATAAGTTAGCGTGTTTCGGATATGAAATAGGTTTGGATTCGATCGGATCGTCATCGGCTCGACATCCGGTAATTCGAACTTGGAATTATTCCGTATTTCGGACTTGCGAGCGGGTTCTAATTGGATATTTGACCAATTTACGCTCCGATTCACCTATTTAGAGTCTAAGTGTTGGAAAATCATAAGTTAGCGTGTTTCGGATATGAAATAGGTTTGGATTCGATCCGATCGTCATCGGCTCGGCATCCGATAATTCGAACTTGGAATTATTCTGTATTTCGGACTTGCGAGCGGGTTCTAATTGGATATTTGACCAATTTACGCTCCGATTCACCGATTTAGAGTCTAAGTGTTAGAAAATCATAAGTTAGCGTGTTTCGGATATGAAATAGGTTTGGATTCGATCGGATCGTCATCGGCTCGGCATCCGGTAATTCGAACTTGGAATTATTCCGTATTTCGGACTTGCGAGCGGGTTCTAATTGGATATTTGACCAATTTACGCTCCGATTCACCGATTTAGAGTCTAAGTGTTGGAAAATCATAAGTTAGCGTGTTTCGGATATGAAATAGGTTTGGATTCGATCCGATCGTCATCGGATCGGCATCCGATAATTCGAACTTGGAATTATTCCGTATTTCGGACTTGCGAGCGGGTTCTAATTGGATATTTGACCAATTTACGCTCCGATTCACCGATTTAGAGTCTAAGTGTTGGAAAATCATAAGTTAGCGTGTTTCGGATATGAAATAGGTTTGGATTCGATCCGATCGTCATCGGATCGGCATCCGGTAATTCGAACTTGGAATTATTCCGTATTTAAAAGAAAAACAGAGGCTACATCATTACCATGAGAGAAAGAGAGACCATTTACGATTCGATTTACTGATTTATAGTCTAAGTGTTGGAAAATCATAAGTGTGATAATATGATCTAAAGTCAAATTAGTAAGATTCATATTTTTTGCTAATATTATAAAGATTAGTAAGTACCTGATCATGAGGATGAGCCACCGCTAGACCGGCTTATGAATTCATTAAATTTACGCTCCAGTTCCCTGCGAGCTTCTCTTTCCTCATCGAGGGCCTTCTTCTCTGCCTCAACCCTCTGCTCGAGGGCTTGCCTCTGCTCTCGCTCCGCCTCCATCCTCTGCTCGAGGGCCTGCCTCTGCTCTCGCTCCGCGTCTAGCGCAGACTGCAGCTGAGTGATAGCACCGGTCTGGGTGTCCCGTGCCCTCGAGCGCATACCCTCTCGTCCAAAGTAGGAGGAGGGCGTGACTCCAAGGCCCGTACAGAGGACACGGTCGTGCGTGGCAGGTCTCAGCACAGTATCCATCGCTGAGTCGACAGATACCGAGCTGGAGGAGGAGCCGGCCTCGCCCGACGGGGTCACCAGAAGTCGCATCCTCTCCTATATAAAAACAACCAATGATATTCAATGATATTTTATGGCATATGTATAAGAATATATTAACAGTAATTTAATTACTTACCACTTGCGAGGCAACCCTGTCGTCCAGAAATGCCCCATCGACACGCCGCCTCCTAGAGGCCTCAAAAAGGTCAATCCTATTAGGCTCGTGGCCCAAGGACTGTGTCTGTTGGACATATAAAATAAATAGACGAGTTAATATAACATGTATAGAGCTTTAAATAATAACAATGTTTGTATCATTTACCAGCTGCTGGGCAAGCTGGGGCATGGAGGTCCTCCCCTTCACTGGAGCAGGTGTCGTCGAGGCACTTCTATTCTGCTTGCCTATAGCAGATTTCCTCTGTGTGAATCAATTAAATTTTGAAACATCAATACAAATTTTTAGTATAACATTAAAACAAGTACGAATCAACAAAATTATAATTATACCTGAAAGCTAGGGGTGGCCCAGTGAGCGACCAAAAACTGTAGAATGTGCAGCGGTGGCGCGTCTCTCGTCCCGGCCGCAGCCTGTACCTCCTCAGCCGGCTGGCCGACCAAGTAACCGTAGAGCTGGTAGAGCTCGTAACGGTAATCCCTGTACCGCTCACCCATCGTCTTCAACAAGTCCTCCCGATGGGTGTCGGTTTCCATGTTCTCCCATTTAAATTTCTCCTGTAAAATCAATTTAGAAACAAGTCATTTTATCAAATCAAATTATAAAGAAGTACGATATTATTCTAAAATGCTTTAATGAAACTAACGTACCAAAAACTGCTGATACATCCTCTCCTTATAGGATGCATCAATGTTCTTCCACCCCCTTAACCCCACAATCGGGGCATTCCTCTCCTCCCGTACTATCATGCCGACCCACGTGGCGGCGTCAGAAGCGTGCTCGCCCACAAAGGTATGGCCGCTCCACTGTAGGGACAGCGGCTCGCGTAAGGCCGACAAGCGCCGGGCCGTCGTCACGCCCCGGTCGCCTACGTACCTGGTCGACCCTGCAAATAAAATATACATCAGTACTGAAGAAGTATTTACAACATGTATAAAACTTTAGATCTAAACATTACCTGTGGGCGTAGACGCTGCAGCCGAGTGCTGAGCACTGCTCGAAGCTCCGGAGGCTGCGACCACAGCAGGAGCTGGTGTGGAGAGAGGAACAGCACTACCAGATCCGGACGGCTCAGCCTCGGACCCTGGGGTGGCAGCCGGAGCGCTCTCAGCTACCCTACCCCTGCCTCTGCCTCTGCCTCTACGAACATATGACCGTGATGCCATCTGAAACAATTTAATTTACATATGAAACAGTAAGATTTAAGATTTACATATAAAACAGTTTGATTTACATATGAAACAGTATGATTTACATATGAAACAATATAAAACAATATGAACCCGCTCGCAATATGAAACAATATGAAACAGTTAGACTCTAAATCGGTTAATCGGATCGTAAAGTGGTCAAATATCCAATTAGAACCCGCTCGCAAGTCCGAAATACGGAATATAATTCCAAGTTCGAATTATCGGATGCCGATCCGATGACGATCGGATCGAATCCAAACCTATTTTATATCCGAAACACGCTAACTTATGATTTTCCAACACTTAGACTCTAAATCGGTGAATCGGAGCGTAAATTGGTCAAATATCCAATTAGAACCCGCTCGCAAGTCCGAAATACGGAATAATTCCAAGTTCGAATTACCGGATGCCGATCCGATGACAATCGGATCGAATCCAAACCTATTTCATATCCGAAACACGCTAACTTATGATTTTCCAACACTTAGACTCTAAATCGGTGAATCGGAGCGTAAATTGGTCAAATATCCAATTAGAACCCGCTCGCAAGTCCGAAATACGGAATAATTCCAAGTTCGAATTACCGGATGCCGAGTCGATGACGATCGGATCGAATCCAAACCTATTTCATATCCGAAACACGCTAACTTATGATTTTCCAACACTTAGACTCTAAATCGGTGAATCGGAGCGTAAATTGGTCAAATATCCAATTAGAACCCGCTCGCAAGTCCGAAATACGGAATAATTCCAACTTCGAATTACCGGATGCCGATCCGATGACGATCGGATCGAATCCAAACCTATTTCATATCCGAAACACGCTAACTTATGATTTTCCAACACTTAGACTCTAAATCGGTGAATCGGAGCGTAAATTGGTCAAATATCCAATTAGAACCCGCTCGCAAGTCCGAAATACGGAATAATTCCAAGTTCGAATTACCGGATGCCGAGCCGATGACGATCCGATCGAATCCAAACCTATTTCATATCCGAAACACGCTAACTTATGATTTTCCAACACTTAGACTCTAAATCGGTGAATCGGAGCGTAAATTGGTCAAATATCCAATTAGAACCCGCTCGCAAGTCCGAAATACGGAATAAATCCAACTTCGAATTATCGGATGCCGATCCGATGACGATCCGATCGAATCGAAACCTATTTCATATCCGAAACACGCTAACTTATGATTTTCCAACTCTTAGACTCTAAATCGGTGAATCGGTCGGATCGTAAATCGGTGAAACGGTATGATTTACATATGAAACGGTATGATTTACATATGAATTGGTGAAACGGTATGATTTACATATGAAACAATATGATATACATATGAAACAATATGATTTATATATGAAACAATTTGATTTAAATATGAAACAATTTGATTTACATACGGTCTAGTCATTTTCTGTCTCATCTCTGTCACTCTCATCGCTTCCCTCTTCTATTATTTGATCTGCATTCGCTGTCCAGTTTATATTGTCGACATCTTCATTTTCGTCGTGCACTGCGTCGACAATGATTATCTCATCATTCTGGTATGCATCCAAATCATCATCGACGACCCCCGCATCCTTGTCTCCCATGTCGTAAAAATCTCTGGGTGGTGACCTGACTACAATTTGCCAACCTGGAGAGGTATTATCCGGTGCATAAAATATCTGTTGCGCTTGAGAGGCAAGAATGAATGGATCTTCATATTGGGTATTCAATCTCTTGGCAGTGTTGATGCTGATAAAACCGTATTTGTCGACATTATAACCAGTCCCGCGATTATTAACATCATACCAATCGCATTTGAATAATACGATCCGATTTTGGCCAAGGAATTTAATCTCGAGAATCTCGTTGAGGACGCCGTAGAAGTCGATATTTTCTAATTCTTCTTGCTCACCGTTGACGACAACCCCACTATTTTGGGTTCTTCGTGATTTTTCACTATCTTTCGTCCGAAATCTATAATCGTTCACGATATAACCATCGTACGATATTGCGTCTTGCAAAGGACTACAAGATAAGCGCCAGAGATCCTCATTCATCAGCGGATCGTGGTTGTCGTGCAGCTCCTGTGCCTATAATAACCACACGACATTCATGATATGAACACATAATTATTGTTCGGTAATGGATGTCAATGAAATTCAGTAATGATGTGAATACTTACGTGTTTCTCGAACCACGATGGGAATTCACGATCATGAATTTGGGGAGCATTTCGAATACCCCGATTATTAATGATGGCTTTATGCTTCCTGTTTTACCGGTTATGAATTAGATTATAATTAGCACATATACTTAATGAATGGACTGAAAGAATGAGTAAATGATCGTAAAATGCTTACTCAATGAATGGCCACACTTCATCACATTGGCGCAACACATACATATGTGCCTGTTGAATCTCATCTACAGACAATCGACGGGTTTTGCCTCCTCCTACAGGTCTACCCATTTCGGCAAATATAGACAGACCCCCATCGAAGTCTATTGGACCACCGTCATAGTTCCGCTCAAGTTGATTGAATCGCGTGTCTATACCATGTAGGTATCTTGAGCAGAATGTTAGACATTCTTCTGCTAGGTATCCTTCAGCAATTGATCCCTCCGGACGACTTTTATTACGAACATATGATTTCAATGTTCGCAAGTACCTAATTTGAGAAAAAAATATTTGTATGAATATATCAAGAACGATCAAATACATTGTGCGAATGAGACGAGACGATTACCTCTCGATAAAATACATCCACCGGTAATGAACTGGGCCGCCGAGTTTGGCCTCATTTGCCAAGTGAACGGTCAAATGCACCATGACATCAAAGAATGAAGGTGGAAATATCATCTCTAACTTGCACAATGTGAGCGCAATATCCCTCTCCATCTGTTCAAGTTGGTCCACTCTAAGTACCTTCGAGCACAACTGTCTGAAAAAAGTGCTGAGCTCAATTAACGGACCGGACACCTCTTCGGTTAAATTCCCACGTATAGCAAGAGATAACAATCGCTGCATAAGAACATGACAATCGTGGCTCTTTAATCCAGACAACTTCCGGCCGTTCTCTTGCACGCATCGTGCGATATTCGAAGAATAACCGTCTGGCGTTTTCACAGACCGTAGGAATGCACATAAGGCTGCCTTTTGCTGTGAGCTCATGGTGTAGCATGCAACTGGCAACACATACTTATCCCCAATCTCTTGGGGATGAAGTGATTTTCGGATGCCCAACTCCTTAAGATCGAGACGAGATTTAAGATTATCCTTCGTCTTACCGTCGAGATTCAGCAGTGTTCCTATAATGTTGTCACACACATTTTTCTCAATATGCATGACATCCAAGTTATGCCGCAAGAGTAGGCTGCTCCAGTACGGTAGTTTAAAGAAAATACTCTTCTTCTTTCAGTTATGCTCACGCGTAGAATCTTCATGCGTTCTCTTCTTTTTACCTTTTAGCAAGTTCCTTCTTGCCGTTGAAAGCTCTTTTGTTCTGCCTCCACTTATGGCCGTCAACAAGGAATCTTCGATGGCCCATATAACAGAACTTGCCTCCGTTCTTCAATCGTAATGAATCTGTCTCCTTATTGCATGTAGGGCACGCCAATTTTCCTTTAGTACTCCACCCGGATAAGTTGGCATATGCAGGAAAATCGTTGATGGTCCATAGAAGTGCAGCATGCATCCGAAAATTCTGGCGCAACGAGGCATCATACGTATCGGCCCCAACTTCCCATAACTCGTTCAACTCCTCAATCAACGGCTGCAAGTAAACGTCAATATCATTACCAGGCGACCTGGGTCCGGGAATGAGCAAGGAGAGCATTGTGTATGGCTTTTTTAAGCACATCCAGGGAGGCAAATTATATGGAACTAGGACAACTGGCCAAATGCTGTACGACACACTCATATTCCCAAAGGGATTGAAGCCATCGCTAGCAAGCCCTAACCTGACGTTGCGAACTTCACATGCGAATTCAGGATATGTATGATCAAAATCTTTCCACGTCAGAGAGTCGGCCGGATGTCTCATAATCCCGTCATCTGTACGTTCTCGTGCATGCCACCTCATGTGCTCAGCAGTCTTCGATGACATAAACAACCTCTGAAGTCTGTCCCTGAGCGGGAAGTATAGGAGAACCTTTGCAGATACATTTTTCTTCCTTCGACTGGTACTAGACTCGGCATCCGTCTCTTTATATCTCGTTGCTCCGCATATGTGGCATGACCGCGCATGTTCGTACTCTTTCCGGTACAACATACAATCGTTCACGCATGCATCAATTTTCTCATAACCCAGACCGAGATCTTTAATTGTCTTCTTCGCCTCGTAGAATGATTTCGGTACTGTCTCACCCATAGGAAAAGCCTCTTTCAGCAACTCTACCAACATATTAAATGACTTATTACTCCAACCATTGAGGCACTTCAAATGAAGAAGCTTTACAGTGAAAGAGAGTTTTGAAAACTTCTCACACCCCGGGTATAGAGGTTGTTCGGCATCTTTAAGCAATCTGTAGAACTTGTCCGCTTCGATATTGGGCTGATCACCTGACGGTGTTTCCGTGCCTATTCCACCTTGCAAATCATGTATCATACCCTGCATGTCATCGTCATCGTCTGTATTAATATTATCATCAGCGATCACTGTGTTTGAAGTTTCACCGTGAGCTGCCATGGGGACTGCATCTAGCTCCTCACCGTGCGAGAACCAACGGGTATAGGTAACGTCAATGCCACGCATTACCAGATCAACCTCACATTCCTCTCGAACCTTCCTAATCACCCTTCCGCAGTCTATACAGGGACACACAATTTTTCCATCAAGCGGTGCAAGACGCTCAAATGCAAAATCCAGAAATTTCCTGACTCCTTCTCTGTACTCTTGGCTCATGCGATTCGAATTACGCATCCAACTCTTATCGATCGAAGACATCTTCGTCTATCTGGCTATACAACACCTGACATATAATTTCAAACAATGTTATAAGACTCCGCACAATTTCGGTTTCGGTTCCTGGGTATGGAACACCGAACCAAAACTTCTACAGGCCATCCACATCCCTAATGGATGAGTGTATTATGATGAGTAGACTAGTCACATAGTAAACCTAGGGTTGCTGGCCAGCATTTGAACTGCTGATAGTTCGAATGCTAGGCATAGCACCAAAGTTATGCGACAGTAAGTCAACAAGTCAGGGAGCCTCATCAAGTAAACACTTGGGGTCTGACGGTTCTCTCTGTCGCTCGAGTAGATTTATGGCTTTAGCATACCTCATATCACACCGAACCGACAAAAACCGACTATTTCGGTTTCGGTTTCGGTTTCGATTTCGGTTTTGATTTTTCGTAAACCGAAAAAAATATAACCGACAAAACCCACACCGAAACCGACCGACAAAACCGACGCTCACCCTAGTCTAAAAACTACATTTTGCCCCCCATTCCCCCATTCAATTCAGTTTTGATAGGATAAAATTCAATGTTTTAAAACACGAAAACTCGACTCGACTCGAAACCTTAATGAGTCGAGTACACACGACAACTCGGCTAAAACCCGACAAACTCGAGTCGGATCGAAACTCAACCGAGTCAGATCGAAACTCGAGTTTTGGACCGAGTCGGATCGAAACTCAGCCGAGTCGAGTCGACTCGGCCGAGTTTCGAGTCGACTCGGCGAATAACGTGACACCACTTTACGGCACTAATTAATCTGTCACATGGCTGTTAGAGCACTAGTGTGTTAAATACTTCTGATAAACCACTATTCAATTAAAAAATTAATAATATTTTGAACAAAAAAATCCCTAATATTTACCACCATGGTAGATACGTACTTCAAGCCAAATGAAACATTTATTACATAATTCTAAAATACTTGAGAAAGTACTTATCAAAATATTTAGCCCTTAACAAATGGAGCCATAAGAATTAGAGAAATGCTATTCAGCCTTAAGGTTTTTCCTATTCCGCCAGCATGATTAACTTGACAGCATACAATTGGTGGCTGAAGGTTTACCCGATTCAAATTAACCGAAGGGGGAAAGGGAGGAGGAGGAGGAGTTTACCAGCGATGGTCGGCAGGCCTCGAGAAGGAGGAGGAGCACTGGTGTCGCAGTCGGTGGCGCGAGAAAGCGGAGGGGTGGCCGGAGGTGCAAGGGAGGTGATGGGTGGCCGGCCGGAGGTGCAAGGGATCGAGAGAGAGAGAGACAGGTGAGGGGAGGAAGTAGAGAGAGAGAGAGAGAGAGAGAGAGAGAGAGAGAGAGAGAGAGAGAGAGGGAAGGCTAGGGAGGCCGGGGAGGGGGGGAGGAGGCCGGGGGAGAGAGAGAGAGGGCCGGGAGGCCGGGGAGGGGCGGAGGTCGGGAGGGGGATGGGTGGCCGGAGGGGATCTCGGGGCTGCCGGAGGGGGACGGGGTCGCCGGGGGGTCGGGTCGGTGAGAGAGAGAGAGAGATTGAGAGAGGGGCGCGCGCCGGCCGGAGAGATCGAAACAGAAGAATCAATGAAGACCTCAACTGTTTGGTTATATAACAGGGTTTTTGCCGACGGAAATTTTATCTTCCGTCGGTAAAACTAGGTTTTTTACCGACGGTACATCACAATCCGTCGGTAAAACTCCACGACGAAAAAACAAGTTCAATTTTTTCCAGAGGCTCGGTTTGGCACCCTGAGTTTCGTCGGGACATTTTACCGACGGAAATTTAATTACCGTCGGTATTGTACCGACGGATATATAAATTTCGTCGGTATAATCCCGACGAAACCACAAGTTCAATTTTTTCCAGAGGCTCGGTTTGGCACCCTGAGTTTCGTCGGGACATTTTACCGACGGCAACTAAATTACCGTCGGTATTGTGCCGACGGACATATAAATACCGTCGGTATAATTAATTATACCGACGGAACTTTAACGTCCGTCGGTAAATAGCACGACGAAACTCAACCTCCTATTTTTTCCAGAGGCTCGGTTTTTACACTGTGTTTCGTCGGGACAATTGTACCGACGGACATTTTATTACCGTCGGTATATTGCCGACGGAGATATTATGGCTGTCGGTAACATTGGTTATACCGACGGACATACAATTACCGTCGGTACAATATCACGACGATGACATTTTGCCGACGGTTTATATGTAACCGTCGGTATAAAGTATATTACCGACGGTAAATATGTATACCGTCGGTATAAATATGCAAAGAAAATTAAAAAAATTGAAGTTATAATACCGACGGATATTATTGTCACCGTCGGTAAAAAGGGTATTATTACCGACGGTGATAATAATGTCCGTCGGTAAAGACCCTATTTCTTGTAGTGTAATCAATGGAGCACAATTAGGGTGAACTAATGTAGCGATCTTTCTCGCTTCATAGGAATAAGATGGATTAATTCTCCGTAAAATTCGTAGTGATAACAAAAGCTAAGACTATGTAATAATTTCCCGTAAAACTGTCCGTAATAACGAAGAATAAAACTCTGAAATCAACTTCTGTAAAACCCTGATAATACAGAGAATAAGTCGGACTTACTGCATGCAATTCCTATCAAGCTTTCATGAGATAAATAAGATCGCATTATTTTATTTAAACGAACGGAAATATGAAAATAACACATAAAAACAGAGTTTAGATCTGACTACAGGGCTTCATCCAGGTCTTAGAATAGGGTGTTTAGCCTCGCATGGCCATGCGTGCGCTGATGACGGATGCTTCTTTGAAGATGACGAACCCGGCGACGATTGCGACGTGGATGGAGCTCGGCTTGGCTTGGAGACGGTTGCGTGGCTCGGAGATGATGAAGAGGGTGAAGATGGCCCCGGTTCGGTCGTCTAAAGCTCCGGTGGTGATGAAGATGGAGATGGTGGCGAGTGTTCTGATATGTGGTAGATGGAAGATGTGGGTTGTAGATCAAAGTAGATGGCAGCCCCCTCTCCTAGGTTCGTCCAAAGCTAGCCCCCCTCCTTTGTGTTTCGGACCCCCCCCCTCTATATAGGATAGAGAGAGAGAAAAAGAGAGAGAGGTCCGGTTTTGAGTAGAAAAGGAAAGAGAGAGAGAAAAGGAAACGGGAGAGAGTATCGGGTTCCGTTCTAGGTAGAGAGGAAAAGAGCGAAAGAGAGAAGTCCGGAGCTGGGCGGTTAGAGAGAGATCCGGAAAGAGAATCCCGGAGAGAAGTATGTTCGGCTGGGGGCGCGGTTTAGGAAAGAGAGTTTAGAGAGAGAAGACGTAGAGAACGGGAGAGAGAGAGACGCTCGGTGGGGTGCGATGTGCTGGAGGCTTGCATGCCATCGGACGGCTGTGATGGTGGGATGCTGGGATCAGGTGCATGGCTGCTGGGTCGGGGATGAAGGGACACGGGCCGGCTGTGATCGTGTTGAGAAGAGAGGAACGGACGGCTGAGATTAGGCTGAGAGAGATTCCGGAGAGCTGGAACGGGGGTCTGCATGGGATCCGGTTTTAAGAGGGAGACAGTGGATGAGCGGCTGCATGCATCGGTACTTGTGGACGGCTGTGATTGAGTCTAAAGAGAGAGGGTAAAAGCTGTATGGGTGCTGTTAACACATGCATGCATGTGTTTTTATGGATCGGACGGCTGTGCTGGGTGTCTCGATTTTAAAGGGTGAGAGTGGGTGATTGGCTGTGCTGGGTTTCTAGGTGTGCATGCATTTATGCACGGAACGGCTGTGATTTGTAAGAGTTAGATGTAACGCATGGGGTTTTAAACGAAACAAAATGGACGGTCGGGATTCGGCCCTCGGATGGCTGTGATTAAGTGGAAAGGAGATGGAAAGTGTTGAGTGGTCGTGATCGAGTGCACAAGTGGGGATCTGGGTGTTTCCATGCATGCATTAGGTTTTGAACTAGACGATGCGATCGGACGGGTATGAGAGAGAGTTCAGTTTATGCATGGGTTGTTGGGTGCAATGAAGCGCTGCTGGGCTTGGGTTTCAAAGGGTGGTTGTGATGGCTTGATGCACTAAAGGCTGTGATGGAATATGTTGAACGTGCATAGGTATTGTATTGTAAGGGGCGGATGTGATCGGGTCGGACCGAGATGGATGGATGGTTGCGATGGGATCGTATGGGAAAGAGAAAAGAAAGGGCAGAAAGAAATAGAGGAGAGAGAAAAGGTGGTAGGTTCGGGTGTTCTCCGTGCCACATCTGTATGTCACCATCATGCCTCATTAAGCTCTATAGAATGTCCGGGGGTCTTCGTCCGCCCGATGAAGTCAATTCTCCGCCAAATCATATACTTAGTCTTTGCTTCATTGTTCTTCAGAAACTACTTCAAAACATATTATGCATCCTTCATCGGGTCACCGTGAGAGTATCCAACGCTTCAGTATGATGCCCTTGAGCTGACTGCATCGCGTACCGGGTCAATTCCCTGAAGAACACACATGAAATGACGCGTGTAAGATACCAATGCGATTATCGATAAAAAGAATAATTTGGATTATCGGGCTCCGTATTTTTCATGTATGCAATGTATGAGAGCGAACCAATATGCCACTGTGTTCGTATGAAAGTCTACTAGCAGTGGTGCAAAGATAATTATGCAGTTTACGTGTAGTATGAAAGTTTTACGTAGCAAACTGATGATATATACATAATACTAAAAGGATAATTCGCACAAATTGGCCGCTCAACACACCCCCAAACCTAAATCTTGCTCACCCTCGAGTAAGAAAAGAGAAATAAACAAAGTAAATGACAAAATAAAACTCCTAACTCACTTTCGCAGGAATCGCGACTGCACTTAGCACGTGCAACAAGCCGTTAAACCCCTGGGTTACCCCAGTGGACGAGTTTTGTCTCGTGAGGGTTTGCAGTGAATCTACCCACAAAATTCAAACTTTTTTTTTAAAAAAAAAAAATTTATTTTTTTTTTGAAAATATAAATAAGAAATAAGAAAAGTCGGTTTCGTAGAATAATTAAAAAGTACTCAAAAATAGAATTTATAAGGCACAAGACTCACAAGGTATCCAGCCCAAGCTTCGGCTTTCGAAGTAAGCACTTTAGGTTCTAACTATTAGTTTCCCGTTAGAAAAGATCAAGGTCAACTATGCTCGAGTGCACGGTGCTGTCTGGGCAAAACACAACTGGGGGTTTGGTTCTCTACATTCATAACATTCTAACAGTCTCCTAGAACGGTCAAAGTCGACCTTAGAACCTGAGTCAAAACCAACTAATCTAGACAGGCTAGTGAGAGTTGTGGATATTCACCTTAGTACCTTTCGGCTTTATATGTGATATTCCAGTTTCCCCACATTATTTATAGCGACGGCTTTCACACTATTTTCTTTTTCTTTTTTTTTCAGTCTCATTTTTTTCTGGATCTAATTATATATCCCTTCCTAACTTGTACCATGCCAGCTGCACTCTATGCCCATGACACGCTGCCAACGCTCTTATAAGTTAGGTAGCCATCCTCATGTTGCCTTTATATTTGATTCACTCTGCATCCATAGGATCATTCTCATAACCCTATCGACCAGGCTTCACTCATACTAGGGCATACAGGTTAAGACTTTTACATAATTAGATCCTAGACCATGCTAATAGGTAGCCCTTTCCGCTATACCTTAGAATTCACTGGTGATCTATAGTAGTATTTTTTTTTTTTTTACCAAGTGAACCAGATCCGCATGGTTCATCAGGACTCTAGTTAACTATTAGGCCGATATGAAAGCTTTGAATCTAGACCCTAGAGGTGTAAGCCAGATGTGAAGTGAATAGTCAAGTCTAGTTTGTTTTGACAGTCACTAAAAGGTTACTAAGGGTCAGAACCATATTAGACATACTTTTTCTAGCTAATCCTTAGACTTTATACCTTGATTACCAAGTGCCTTATGGTCCTATTCGAGTACGATAAAATTATATTACAAAACCTGAAATAAAGATAAAATATATATAGATATATAATTTTTTTTTTTCGAAAAGAACGAAAGGGACAGCAAAAGTAATACGATAAGAAACTAAAATAAGAAGAAAAATAAATAAATAAATAAATAAAAACATGCAAATGTAAATTCCTATAGATTTCTATACGAACGCTGTAGTTTTGGTAGGGGACTACAGACTAGACACACATACACGAAGATGTATGTGCCGAGCTGTCCCACTACAGCGTAAGTTGATGCATTATTACTATTATTTTAAAAAAACAAATTTTTTTTTTTTAAATTCAAAATGAGAACAGAAAAATTTTGTGGAAATTAAATACATACAGGATTTTGCAAAAAGGTACATCACACCCCCAAACTTAAATTAAACATTGTCCTCAATGTATGAATTAGACATGCTCATGAATGAGATGATGGCATTATATGATAGCATTTTTACAGGACATGTATATAAAATAAAAGTACGAAGTTTTAAGGATGGATAGTACCTCATAATTCTTTGTAGTCTTGTTTCCTGCAAAATGTTAGTACTACAAAGAAAAAAAACAAAGCGACTAAACAGACTAATAAAGACGAGCAGATGCAAATAAAAAAAAAAATTAACTGTTATAATGCAAATATGTTTTTCAGCAGATGGAATTTTCAAAAAGAAAAGAGAGTAGTCATCAATTGAGAAATTATATGCTATAGTATACTTCGGGCATGTTTCTGCATGACTCTCCATTATTCTATTAGAGTTCATCCTATATTGTTCTTCATGATTTTTCTTTTCAAATTGAACAATATAGGATTCATTATTATACTCCATATTCCAACATGTATCATCAATATTATCTTTGAAAAATTTGCAAAATTGAATTTTCTGATTTTGGATGAATTTAGGAAAAATTAAATCAAAAAATATATATTCTTCACCCAAATGTGTATGTTGAAACTCAGATGGCAGAATTTGTAGATCACTGTATGATTTTTCGATAATGGATGGGTGATCAATCATGATATTTTTTATTTCAAGATTCATTGATAGAGCATTGGCCTCTTTAGCAAATATATCATCATCAATGTCATAAGGAAGATCATGGGTGTCATCAAATATAATATTGGTCAGATCATCGTTCGAGTCACCAAAATTTTGTAAGCATGCCTCCAATGGATCATTAAAAGATGATTGAAGAATCTTATTCTCCATAAGATTATTGGTCATATTCATCTCATAGATCTTATTATCATTAGTAATTTTTAAACTGGATGGAAGAACATTATTTTCTTTAATAATCTCATCATCATTGTCATAGGGGGGAGTATAGACTTCTTCATCAATTATATTATCTATAGTGTTATCATTGATGACGTCAATGTTAGATGGGAGATCATTAGTATCCTCAAAAATCATATCCATATTAATGTCATCCATATTGCTCGGGTAATCATCCAAAGGATTGAAAAAATTAGATTTGGCCAGTTCATCTTCTAAAGGGATGTCCATCATGGTCTCCTCATAAGCTCCATTATCTATTGAGATGCTAATTATGTTCTCATAATCTTCATCGGAGTTAGACTCAGGTTGAAGTTGATCTCGAAGTATTGCTTCCTTAATAACATTCAAATGTGATTTAATTCTTTCGAAAGCGTTTATTTGCTCTTGTATATTGCTTTGATAGTTCTGCATAAGCTGATTGCGCATAGACATTTGTAGTGTATCTTCAAGAGTCTCCTCATTTGATGGCGTATAATCATAAGGCTCTTGAAAATCTTGAAAATTATTTGCAGGCGATTCATTTTTCCAACTATAGTCTTGATGATTTTGCCAATAAATTTTTTGATAATATTGCCTACTTGGATCTTGAAAATTTTGCCATCTAGAATCATGATAATTTTGCCATCTAGGATCATGTGTGTCATAGCATGGTGGATTATATTGTATATGGCCATGTAAACTCCTAATCGGTGAATTTCTTTCAGGATATTCTATTTCAGTTGAAAAGTTTATATAATCCTGATGTCTGGTGGTTTTTGTTTTCTTCATATACTCCTCCAGGGTCATTTCTTGGGGTGAATGTGAGTTGGCCATTACTGTTAAAAATGGATCTTGATCTTTTGTTGACCTTGTAAGATTCATATATTCTTCTAGAGTCATTATTTGGTTAGTCATTTTCGTTAAAGATTAAGAAACTGATATACTCTAAAGATAAAATTAAACTAACAAAAACTAATAAAACTAACTAAGGCAAGTAAGGAATAACCTAAATTCGAAAGCTCCGTTGCAATCCCCGGCAACGGCGCCAAAAACTTGATGCGATCTAAACTAATCCTAAATTAAGGGGTTAATTTGATCTAAATTATAACTCGCAAGTGCACGAATCGCTTTGCAGGAGCGGTGCGTATTACGAGGTCGATCCCACAGGGATTGCTAATGAGGGAACTATCTAATCTAAGGTTATTAATCTATCTACCTAAGTTACTTAATAAGCAATGTTGTTGATTTGGTTCTATGAGATTGTGAAAAAGTAAACTAATCAAGATTAAAGCATGCAGATTAACTAATTAAGGTAATGTGGTGCAGTGTGGAAGTTCAGATATGGATGCGATATTCTAAGCCCTAGAATCCGCGCAAGTAGTGATCTAAACCATACTTTTATATGATTTCCATGATGCTCACGGAGATGCGAAGTCAATCGATTCCCGCGGAAGATAATCAATGGAGCACAATTAGGGTGAACTAATGTAGCGATCTTTCTCGCTTCATAGGAATAAGATGGATTAATTCTCCGTAAAATTCGTAGTGATAACAAAAGCTAAGACTATGTAATAATTCCCCGTAAAACTGTCCGTAATAACGAAGAATAAAACTCTGAAATCAACTTCTGTAAAACCCTGATAATACAGAGAATAAGTCGGACTTACTGCATGCAATTCCTATCAAGCTTTCATGAGATAAATAAGATCACATTATTTTATTTGAACGAACGGAAATATGAAAATAACACATAAAAACAGAGTTTAGATCTGACTACAGGGCTTCATCCAGGTCTTAGAATAGGGTGTTTAGCCTCGCATGGCCATGCGTGCGCTGATGACGGATGCTTCTTTGAAGATGACGAACCCGGCGACGATTGCGACGTGGATGGAGCTCGGCTTGGCTTGGAGACGGTTGCGTGGCTCGGAGATGATGAAGAGGGTGAAGATGGCCCCGGTTCGGTCGTCTAAAGCTCCGATGGTGATGAAGATGGAGATGGTGGCGAGTGTTCTGATATGTGGTAGATGGAAGATGTGGGTTGTAGATCAAAGTAGATGGCAGCCCCCTCTCCTAGGTTCGTCCAAAGCTAGCCCCCCTCCTTTGTGTTTCGGACCCCCCCCCTCTATATAGGATAGAGAGAGAGAAAAAGAGAGAGAGGTCCGGTTTTGAGTAGAAAAGGAAAGAGAGAGAGAAAAGGAAACGAGAGAGAGTATCGGGTTCCGTTCTAGGTAGAGAGGGAAAGAGCGAAAGAGAGAAGTCCGGAGCTGGGCGGTTAGAGAGAGATCCGGAAAGAGAATCCCGGAGAGAAGTATGTTCGGCTGGGGGCGCGGTTTAGGAAAGAGAGTTTAGAGAGAGAAGACATAGAGAACGGGAGAAAGAGAGACGCTCGGTGGGGTGCGATGTGCTGGAGGCTTGCATGCCATCGGACGGCTGTGATGGTGGGATGCTGGGATCAGGTGCATGGCTGCTGGGTCGGGGATGAAGGGACACGGGCCGGCTGTGATCGTGTTGAGAAGAGAGGAACGAACGGCTGAGATTAGGCTGAGAGAGATTCCGGAGAGCTGGAACGGGGGTCTGCATGGGATCCGGTTTTAAGAGGGAGACAGTTGATGAGCGGCTGCATGCATCGGTACATGTGGACGGCTGTGATTGAGTCTAAAGAGAGAGGGTAAAAGCTGTATGGGTGCTGTTAACACATGCATGCATGTGTTTTTATGGATCGGACGGCTGTGCTGGGTGTCTCGATTTTAAAGAGTGAGAGTGGGTGATTGGCTGTGCTGGGTTTCTAGGTGTGCATGCATTTATGCACGGAACGACTGTGATTTGTTCGATGGTTGTGATTAAGTCGAGTAAGAGTTAGATGTAACGCATGGGGTTTTAATCGAAACAAAATGGACGGCCGGGATTCGGCCCTCGGATGGCTGTGATTAAGTGGAAAGGAGATGGAAAGTGCTGAGTGGTCGTGATCGAGTGCACAAGTGGGGATCTGGGTGTTTCCATGCATGCATTAGGTTTTGAACTAGACGATGCGATCGGACGGGTATGAGAGAGAGTTCAGTTTATGCATGGGTTGTTGGGTGCAATGAAGCGCTGCTGGGCTTGGGTTTCAAAGGGTGGTTGTGATGGCTTGATGCACTAAAGGCTGTGATGGAATATGTTGAACATGCATGGGTATTGTATTGTAAGGGGCGGATGTGATCGGGTCGGACCGAGATGGATGGATGGTTGCGATGGGATCGTATGGGAAAGAGAAAAGAAAGGGCAGAAAGAAATAGAGGAGAGAGAAAAGGTGGTAGGTTCGGGTGTTCTCCGTGCCACATCTGTATATCACCATCATGCCTCATTAAGCTCTGTAGAATGTCCGGGGGTCTTCGTCCGCCCGATGAAGTCAATTCTCCGCCAAATCATGTACTTAGTCTTTGCTTCATTGTTCTTCAGAAACTACTTCAAAACATATTATGCATCCTTCATCGGGTCACCGTGAGAGTATCCAACGCTTCAGTATGATGCCCTTGAGCTGACTGCATCGCGTACCGGGTCAATTCCCTGAAGAACACACATGAAATGACGCGTGTAAGATACCAATGCGATTATCGATAAAAAGAATAATTTGGATTATCGGGCTCCGTATTTTTCATGTATGCAATGTATGAGAGCGAACCAATATGCCACTGTGTTCGTATGAAAGTCTACTAAGCAGTGGTGCAAAGATAATTATGCAGTTTACGTGTAGTATGAAAGTTTTACGTAGCAAACTGATGATATATGCATAATACTAAAAGGATAATTCGCACAAATTGGCCGCTCAACAATCCTCTTCGAAGGGATCGAGCCGCAAGTAGTTTTCACCTTCTATGATGCTATATTTTCCATCTATGAAGCCTCGATGCTTGCAAACAAGGAGGTGTGGAAAACAAAACGAGAAGAAGAAGCATAACTTCTTTCTTTCCCTTTCTTTCTCTCTTCTTTTCTTTTTTCCTCTCTCTCTTTTTCTTGATGTGGCCGGCCTTCCCCATCACCATGGATTGTTTTCTTAGGGTTCATAAGGCCAACCACAAGGGTTAAGTACCCCTTATAATGGCCGACCTTATCTTGAGTATCAAAGGGATAAGTTTTTCTTTGGTCTCTATCATTTTCCAAGTTGAGATAAGACTCAACTCCTAAAAAATAGGCCTTAATCGTTAGAGTTTCATTAGATCATAGAAGACTATGTGGCTGGCCTTATAAGTTCTATTGAATCCATTGGTCGACCACTAGGTGCAACCCTAGTGCTCCTAGGTCTCTATGAGAGAAAGTCACTCATATGTCTAGCCGGGTTAACTCCTAGTCAACCCTAGATAATATCCTTAGGGGACATCTCCTTAGTCCAACAGGATTACGACTAGAGAGGGACATTGAGTCCTACTCCTACTAGGGCACATATGACTCCTCCTATATTTTAGAAAACCCATCTTTGCCCATCAAATGAACACTGATGGTTAACCCTAATTTATAGGAAGGTGAACCTAGTCTACTAAGACTCCGAACACTTATGATATTTTTGAGAAAAGTCAACTTAGTCTAATTTGACACTTATGGCAACCTATAGAAAATAGGAGTGTCAACTTAGTCAGTTCAATCATGATCTAGTAATTCTAGTTAGACTAGGGATTACACATAATTGACTACCACACTAATATATTAGTTCGCCAATTAGTTCATTCCAATATATGGATTCCATGCACATGTGTATATCTATCGTGAAGCCAAACTAAGAATCATAGTCAAACTAAGAAACCTACTAAATAGAGCACATAAAATGATATAATAGGAATCCTAATCTTATTAGGGAACCTAATAAGTGGTATATCAAATCTAGGTAACCATAAGGGTCCTAGTCACCATGGGTAGACTCTACAACTAGGAATCCTACTTACACTAGGATTATGGTTTCTATAGCCAAGAAAAGTGACTTAGAATCTATTGGGTTCTTGGTGACTTTGGCTCCAATTAGAAAATAGACATGTCATCTCATGACTATGTCATTCCTCTAATTAACTACTACTTGAACCACCATCAACCTATAATTGCACTCCAAACTTATCCAAGTACCCTTCCCTACTATGTTGAACTAGTACCCTTCCTACTTCCAGTATCCATGTATGCTATCTGAGATCTCAGACTGTCTTACTCAGCATAGGTCACCCACTTGAGTCTCAACTCTCCAAGTCCTTGTGATCACTATCTTTTCTTTAGATTTGTCTAGCCAGGCTTAGTGATCAGTCTTTCATCGAGGTTGCTCAAGGAGACACCTCACTTCCCTCGGGGAGTGAGGAATTCTCACAGTATGTCTGTATTCCCTGGTATCCAATATAAGCCACCTAATCTAAGCAGCTTTGGTCCTATATTTAGGTCGTGTTGATTGGCAGGTCAAAGTGATAAGCATCGAACCCAGAGTCTATAGGACATCTTGGGATTTAGAGTTAGTCAACTAGTAGTAGAGGAACCATAGTCTATGGTGACAATATTATAGACAAGATCATCTCTTTTGATTTCATTCAATATGTTTTTGTCTCTTTTGATGACAAGCACACCAATACTCCTAGGTTAGATTCAACTAATCCAATGGCCAAGATAGACCATCTCTCAATGATGAGAAAGCTAGGACATTACAGTCTTTGATCGAGTATCTAATCCAATTACTAACTGCAAACCTTCTGAGGTGTATAAACTGGTACACTCAAATCTCCTGTGTACTGATCTCATCAATACACTTGGGTCACCTAGAGCATACCTCAGTTGACTAGCGGTTTGTACGTATCATGTATTGGGATATAGAGTTATTTGTGATAGGTGGATAATGTTTTACTAATCTTTATCTTGATATCAGTGTTATGGATTGGCATGTAGAACACAACTAATCCCAACACACTGTCCATAGATTTTCTTCAAGTTTCTTCTTGTTGAATGGTAGCACATACGTTAGACAGAGATGGGACTACAGATCCCATTAATATTTGAATATGAAGATTTTTCGTATTTAGGTTTTAGACTAGCTAAAACTTGAAAAACATTATCTTGCTATACTCGCTTTTGAAGTGTCAAAAGATTTATTGTAGCAGGACGATATAGGGTAAGTTCGTCCCATATTCTCTTCAGTTTGCCCAAATGCATAATAAAGGAGCAATTTCCTTGTTTGTATTCATTGATTCGCATTTGAAGTTGGAAGATGCATGCAACATTATTTTGGTGACCATAGAAGTTTTGAACGGAGTCCTAAAGTTCCTTCGATATGTCAGAAAAGAAAACATTACGGAATTTTTGGTTCCATGGAATTGAGAAGCCACGACATAACTAGATGGTCATGTGTCTTCCATTTTTCGAACTTAGGATCATCTAATGTTGGAGCCTTCTTGGCACCAATAATGTGTCCAAGTTCTGATTTTTCACTAAGAGAGAAAAGTGGCTCGCGACCACATAGCATAATTAAACCCATTAAGAAGCACTGATGAGAGCCTCAAGCTTGGTATGAGTGATGTCGAATTCAACCATCTTAAACAAAGCCCTTGGGTATGAGTGATGTCAGATAATCTTTACGTTTCTCAAACTTGCACCTAGGTAGGTATTGTATTCACCAGGAACTCTAACTCCAAGAATTCAGGATTTGAGATAGATCTCAATAGATGGTGAATTGTTTCAAGAAGTTACCAATAGGTCAATACATTGAAGATAATACCAACTCGATTAATGTAAAGAAGTAGAATTATTACGAAGGTATCTCATCAGATATAAAGGGTGGCAGACACATAACAATATGGAGATCAATGACGTGCGATAAGGGGCTCGATCATATCTTACTGCGGAATCACTTTTGGGAGAATCAGATCAAGCAATCGGGAGAATCAAGGGCTCAGATGAACTAATTGATGCAATGCAAAATTGGGACAGCCTTGGACAAGCCTAATGGAATGGAGATAGATGGACTAATTGAGGTATACCCGAAATTTGCACGAAATATGGGTTGTGCATCCTTAAGTCGGCCCGATCTAGCTGGAAGCCTAGGGGGTGTTTGGTATGCGGAATAGTTGTTCCGCTTAAACCTCATCCGGAAGAGGGTATTTTCGTCAATGACTATTTCTAGTGTAATTTGTTGGTTCTGCGTCCCGATTGGCAGAAGAACGTAAAGAACGATGAATTATCGTTCCCAACTTTTCATTCCAGCAGAATGAAAATCACCCGGTTGGCACGAAATCGCACGGAACTGGCAGTTTCGGAATGATACCAAACGCCCCCCTATGATCCCGTAGTTGGATTCTCTTGTCAGAATTATATCAACTTAAGACCTAGTTGTCGATGCTATTCCAACATCAAGACATCGGCGACATCCTGATGAGGCACCCGATCATAGCCCTCTGATGTCTGCCAATTGGGGGTTAGTGCAATTCACCGGTAGGGTGGATACTAGGAGGCCCACATCACGGGCTATTATCTCAGTGGTAGAGTGGTTGGGTGGTGCTATTAGTCCTAGTAACCCTATTTGGATTCTGGTTGGGCCCAAAGTATCAGATGCGGAGCTCGCATGGTAAGGATCCTCCCACGCGGAGCACGTCTGGCAAGGCATGATAGGTGGGGAGCACCTGGAGCTGGAGATGAGCTAGCTCTAATACCATGTTAGATTGCCTCAAGCTCCGCAACCTGAGTCGTAAGGGGAGGTCCACAGGAGTTATATTAAGCGGATGATGAATGCCTCCCTCACCGATGTGGGACTATTCGTCAACACACTTCATTAAGCATTTGACCTACAACTAACATGCAAATCTTTCTAAAGTTTGTCCGTACCATGCCCACAAGCAAAACGATCATCAATGCGCAACCTAATTTAATTTATTCGCATGGAGGACAATCCAAAAATCTGCCACACTTAAAAATGATTAAATACGAGGGTTATCGAGGATTATGAGTCCCCAAAAAAGGAGTTAAACATATGCTTAGCATCCTATAACCTAGTATTCTGCCTTATAATTTACTTGGAATAATAAATATACCCACCAGGGGATAGGTGGAGTTGGCAAAGCAACCGATGCTTTGGTGAGGAGATTGTGGATCTGATTCCGCCTCCCCTCGATTCACAAAGGAGTGAAGTGGGAATTGTTGAGTGGATCGAGTTTCACTCTCGAAGGGATTAGTCCGAGCCCAAAAGGTTTCGAGACACCCGCTGATGTTAAAATAGAAAAAACAAAGCTATTCTTGACTGTACGAAAGGACTCGTACAAAAAAATTATAAGCAAATTATTTGCTCGTTATAAATCTTGTCAAATCATTGAAACAAATACTAAAATGGTAAAAAAAAAAATATATAGATAATAAACCATTCTACACTTCCGGCTTGATTCTCCATAGACTGATGCTGAAAAAACAAGAGCATGGTAACCCTAATCCTTAAAAAGCTTAATTATCCAAATTGATTATTCTCCCCAACTAGCTTACTAACTCATATTATAATTAGGGAGACTTGGCCTTAAGTCCTTTTAGCAAATGCTATATTAGCTAAAGGACAGGCCACATTTCAATATTGCACCAAGTCCCTCCCAAACATTGCATACTACAGAAAGTCCCTCGTCCTTATTTACCCTCACGTGCTACAGAAAGAGTATCCATTCGTCTCCAGAAAGAGTATTCATTCGCTGGTTGACACTGTGCATGTATCGGTTGCTACAATGATTTCGCTATAGCTGCTACAGTTGTTTCACTACAGCTGCTATAGTGAAATCATTGTAGCAAGAGTATCAATTCGATTTTGGTAAGAGTATCAATTTAGCAAATTATCCGTTGCTATAATGATTTCATTGTAGCAAGTGTATCAATTAGCCAAATGGACACTCTTTCTGAAGACGAATGGATACTCTTGTTAAAGTGAAATCACTGTCGCAACCACAACATGCACAGTGTCACCCAATGAATAGATACTCTTATTGATGACGAATGGATACTCTTTCTGAAGACGAAAATATACTCTTGCTACAATGTTTTTACTGTAGCGGCTACAATGAAATCACTGTAGCTATCGCTACATGTATAGTGTTAATCGACGAATGGATACTCATGTCAAAGACGAATAAATACTATTGCTGGAGGGGCAGTTTTGTAATTTCAAGGATAAAAAAGTCAACATTTTTGGTTAAGGACTTACTGTACAAACATGTCCTTCGGGAGGGACTTTAGCTAATATCCGAACAATTTGTATCCTTTAGCTTAAATAACGACCTGTGGAGGGATTTAGGACTAATTAATCCATATAATTAGAAAAAAAAACCCACGGACATGAAGATGAGCGTGATAAAACTTCCTTTTAAACCCCCCAAATAATCAATTCAGCTCAAATTTTATGTAAAACGGACAATATCTTTTAGGTTGGTTAGTTGCAGGAAACTTCAAAGAACTTGTGTTAACTTTGACGTACCATGTTATTCGTTGGGACTTTAAGAGTCACACTTCAAATACTTTGTTATAGCCGAGCGGGACCATAAGAGGTACACTTAAAATCCCCCATTAGTCATATGTGGGGACCAACCATTCTCTCTCTCTCTCTCTCTCTCTCTCTCTCTCTCTCTCTCTCTCTCTCTCTCTCTCTCTCTCTCTCTCTCTCTCTCTCTCTTCTCGATATTCTCTTCATTTTCTCTCGGTATAACATTCTCTCTACAAAATTGCATCTCCATAAAATTCTCTATAGGCCCATGCTTGCTACACTTTGCGTGTGAGGACATAGTTGAAAAACTTGAGGGCCCAATATTTTCCAGAGCAATGCTATTCGGTCCGAAGGTTTTCCCGATTCCACTCAGTCCGATTGATGTGGCAGCGTGCAATTGGTGGTGTAAAAGATTTAAATGTCGCTACTGGGTTTCAACCACCAGTTGCACGCTGCCATGTCAATCGGGCCGGTAAAATCGGAAAAACCTTCGGGCTGAATAGCATTTCTCTATTTTCCATTGCGAATCATCGAAATGGAATCTGTGGGACAGAGACCTCTATCCGACTAAGACACATTCCATGCGCGTGAGGGGCAATAGGCCAGTGGAGAAGTTTGTGAAGGCATGCTTGAATTTGGAATATTGTAGCTTTTTCCCTAGACCATATTAGGTAATGCACAACAAAGTCAAAGATAGGATAGCAGCAGGGAGGGATACATGGAGCCTATGCACGACATACTATACCACCAACCTATACATGGCATACTAATATTTTCTCCCACAACAATTTCGCTCAACAATATTCTCACCATAATATTTTCTCTCTGTACCTTTCTCGATCTCTCTACACTATTCTCTATCTATAATATTTCTAATTACAATAAACTTTCTCTCTCTAGAAGTTTCCTTATACTCTACATCATTCTCTATTCACAATATTATCTCTTTAGAATATCCTCTCTCTAAAGCACACTCTCTACAATGTTCTCCCTTTACAATATTTTCTCTTTATAATATTTTCTCCCTTATATTTTCTCTTTTAATAATTTTCTCTCTACGACATTCTCTCTCAACAATATTGTCTCTCTAAAAGAATCTCCTTTTATAACTAGCTTGGGGTATGGCTCAACCCATTCTCTCCACCTTGGAGAGGAGTTGCTAAAAAAAAAAAAATCTCCTTTTATAACATCTTCTCTACAACATTCTCTCTCTAAAATTCTCTCTACAATAAGCTCTCTCTATAATATCCACTCTTTACAACATTCTCTCTCTAAAATTTTCTCTCTATAATAAGCTCTCTCTATAATATCCTCTCTTTACAACATTCTCTCTACAATACCATCTTTAGAATATTCTGTCTATAACATTTTCTAGCATACCCTAGTTCAAGGTGTGTGGGACTTTTGACCAAAGTCCTTGGGAACTCTGACTTTGTGAACTCAAAGTTCATGGACTATGAAAGTTTATAGGATTTCTTATGAGTCCGTTACTGTCACATTTCCCCCAAAAGCACCCCCCCCCCCCCCCCCCCCCACACACACACACACACATAATCCTTTTACTAGCAATAGTCCTTTTAGATAAGTAACATATACCATAGATCGGGATGGCAATGGGTCGGGCTCGGTTTTAAATTCCTATTGTAAACGGGGCGGATTCAGAACGGATCTATTAAAAAATCATAAAAATCAATTTCCAAACCAGCCTATTGCCATTCCTAACCATAGAGGGTTTGAGGACGGGTACGATAACATTGCGAGGAGAGGTTGACGTTATACTTAAACTTTAAATGTAAATTTAAAGAGGGTATGGGCTGAAGTAAGAGTGGTGAGAAAAAAATTTGTGGCACTTCCACTAAATTTTATTTAATGGTAAGTCATATGTACGATGTTTTTTCTGGTTAGGTTATATTGCATCGTAAGTTGAACATTTATTTTGTTGGCGAAATTTGTGAGCACCAAAACCAACTCAGTGAGGTTTGTGTAACTTGTGAGTTATGACACTGTGCGCATTCACAACCCTAACTGAAGACTTCAGAGATGCAACACAGATCAGTTCCGCATCAGCTCATATCAGACGGCCTAGATCACATACCCACTCGCATGTATCATGTTGCATATCAACTGAGTGTAAAGGATTTAGTGTGTATGTTTTAGTTTGTAAAATCGTTTTTCTCGATTTGCATATGTGTTTTGATTGATTCATCGTTTTCACGCTTTTCAAGATTTGTCCCTATTTAAATATCTTTTTTATGCTTTTCGAGATTTGTGCCTTTCAAAATGTTATTCTATTCAAAATCCCAATTTGATGGTGCTTTCGAAACTCTCATATTGCAAAAATACAGTTTAGATGTATTTACGGTTTACCATTGAGGCTGCTAAATTTTTTTATAAGAGTTGGGAGCTAGTATGCTCCTTGTGTGGTCAGGACCGCTCAAGGTACCCTATATTGGTCTAGACTGCAGTAGGTAGCAGTAAGCAGTCTTAACACTTAGAAAATTTTCTAAGTGCTGAAATTCTTCAGTTCACTGTACGGTCCAGACCGCGAGGTCACGGTCCAGACAGTGGCTTTTGGTAGTGTAAATTTTTTTTTATCTTGGGTCCTCACATGGGTATAGACCGAACCTTAATCAACGGTTCGGACCGCAACTTAAGTGGTTTAGACTGTAAAGTTTGTTTTCAGCCCTATATAAGCCATAGACTTATCATTTGGGGCTAAGCTTTGGAGGTTCATCTGGGCGAAACTCTTGCACATTTTTTTATGTCCCTTCTACCTTCCCTCAAGGTTTCCATCTAGTGCATGCGGGAATCGCTCCTCCATTTCTGTGAGACTTTTGTGCACTACCTCGTGGATTTTAGGTTGGTCCACTCTGTTCTCTACACGGACCACTTTGGTTTCCTATCCTTCGTGCGATGGATGTTCGTGTTAGTTGAAATCCCTTTCCCGACTTGGTTCCAAATCTTTTATGAACTGCCTTAAATCTCATGTGTATTGGGTCGCTCATACGTATTGAGCGCAAATATTTCACCAGGGCTTGAAGGTCCCCTCATAGGGAATTGAGGGAGACAAATCCTTAGAGGGTCGGATACCCTTGGGCAGAAATCCATCGCTGCGGCTTGATGGTCCCCCCATAGAGAATTAGGGACGACAAATCCTTGAAGGGTTCCCACCATTATGAATTCGGTGGGGGTGGAACCTTTGGTTCATCCTTTTTTTTTTTTGAGATCAACGGGTGTCCCGAAGCCTTTCGGGCAATGGCCCACTTCAGGCTCGGACTAATCCCTCCGGGAGTGAAACCCGACCCACTCGGCAATTCCCACTTCACTCCTGGATAAATCGAGGGGAGGAAGAGTGGAACCCACAACCTCATCACCAAAGCATCAGTTGCTTTGCCAACTCTCCTATCCCCTGGTGGGTTTTTTTTTTTTTTTTAACCTTTGGTTCATCCTTTGCAGAAGGGTAGTTGGTGCTTCATATGGATTGAGTACTCATAATGTGCATTTGCGATCAGGGGGTAAAGCTAGCGGTGCTCAGGAGGCTGAGGTGGTAAGGACAAACGGTTTAAACAAAGAAGGTTATGGGAGATTTGTGTGTGACGATTGCGGTGCACCGGGTCGAGCAACTCATGGAACGCCTGTTCATGTGCGGCGTCAGGTTTGAGTTGTGAATCACCGTAGATCTACCGGGGTAACTCTCTGGACTCTTGTACCCTTTGCCTTTCCAGTGGATCATTTGCACCTCCAGAATTATAATTCCAGTGTGATTTTTTCCTTCAGAGGTTCCAGGTAAAAATTGACTGCGTTCTTTACATTTTGCTTAGTCTTGAATGTTTATTCCCTTAGCACGTAATTGGCTCCTAGGTCCTCACCAGTGATTGTACCTTTGAGAGGAGAGAAGCAGACCTCCCTTTGCATGTTAAAATAAAATCTTAAAGAGAGCGTGCGGTTAGTGAGAGAACACAAGCACGATAAACAGGAGTAACCCATCGATTTATGTGCCGCAAGGGCGAGCTATCGTATGCATAAATTTCATTAGGTCAAGTGTTCCTCCGTACTCCGGGGAACCTCCCTATTGAGCCCCTATAGGCTAGGGAATCTCAGGTTAGAGCTTAACCTCTAGTTGAAAAGAGGTGCATACACAATTAAGAATTAATATAGGGAGCCATGGAGTTATGTAGATACCTAGATGCCAAGGATCTATATGTAAACACAAAAAAATTTAAACAGTTACAAAGAAAACTTTATCTTATTAAGGAAATTTATTTTAAATCACTTTTCATGAAATTTATTTTGTATAGTTATAAAAAACCTAAGGGTATTTTGACCGGTCCTGTTATTTATAGCACACAAATTACTAGGGGCAACACATTTATAAAAAAAAGCCGATTCTAACCATGCGTCTTGGGTGAGGACAACTCAAGCTCGCCGGTTCCCTCCGCCCATTCCGTGCAAGACGCCGGTGCCCACCTCTGCTGTTTGCATTCGTCGCCGCTTGTCACATGAAATCCGTCGCCTCCTCCTCCTCCGTTCTTCTTCTTCCTTCTCCTCCCCCTCCTTCTTTCCCCTATAATTGGTCATTACAGGCCTAGTCCCTAAATTGTGTACTTGGCCATGCGATACCGAGTGCATCTATATCTCACCATTGGAGGTCGAGTGTTCAATGACGATCGAATCTATTGTAGGTGCATTTAGTCTTAAATGGACCAATACACAGTAAAGTGGGACAGGTTGTGGCGGCTGAGGGTAGGAGGAAGAAGGAGGAGGCTGTAGGCGAAGGAGGAAGAAGGAGAGGATGAAAAAGAGAGGGGGGGAAGATGTGACGTTGGCGGTGGGTTAGATGGGTCTGACGGCGGCGGACGAGCAACGATCTGCATGCGTCAGGCTGGTGGCCCGACAACGACATGTACGAATGGTGATGACAAACCACGAAGGCGGACGACGGCTCGCACCACACGTCACCGGGGCATCACAATTGCAGGTGCTGCCCTCGGTAATCTGCAGCTGCCCTGACAATTGTGCTGCTCCTAGTAATATCAGTGCTGTAAATAGCCGGACCCCAAATCTCAAGCCTGCTCCTCTGCTTTTCTGTCTCCCTCTGCCCTTCACTCACTCTCACCCCCTTCACTCACGCTCACAGGGGAATTCCTTCTCCCTTAATTAAAGCGCCGTAGGGGGGGGAATCTTTTGGAGGTGGTGGTGGTGGTGGTGGTGGTGGAAGAAAAAAAAAAAGAAGCTTGCAGACCGTGCCTCCTCACATGTCAACGTAACTCCCCCCTCGCCCCCTCTCCTCTTCTCGTCTCCCCCCACCGCCCTCATCGTCCGAATCGGACCTTTTCTTGGCCCCCCCGCTACCGCCTGGTCGGCCTTGGCCGGAGATTCCTCTGATAGAAAGAAGGTTGGGTGGGAAAGGAGGTCGGGAGGCGGCGGAGGATGAGAGAGGGGCATGCAAGATGGGCAATTGCGGAACCAGGGAGGAATCTGCCGTCATCGCCGCTCATGCCCAAGGTTTTACATTCCTTCTTCTCTCTCTCTCTCCCCCCCTTTGCTCCATTCCCCCCACATTCCCCTCTTCCTCTGCTTTTTTGGGTTGCTTCCCTTTTCGGCCTGGGCTCTACCAATCGTTGCTGTTTCGAGGAATTGATGCGTCCATTCGACCCGGCAGCGCATCCTGTCAAATGGGTTTCTCTTCGAAAGTTGCCTTCTGGACGGGATCGGCCCTCGGCGCCGCAGAGCTCACCCATTTTTGCCGGATTTGGGGCTTTTCCCGTGCAGGTTTCAGGGCGGCGTCGCGCGGAGCTTACCCATTTCATAATTGTTCCTCTCGGGAGGAGCAGTCGGTTCTTCCCTGCTTTGGATCTTTCACATTCTTATTTTGATTGGGTGGGGGAAGTGGTCCTCATCCATGCATTCTTTTCTGTTCTCTTTGAGCTGAAGAGGAATTGCTGACAGATAATTGATGCCCATTTCTTCAAAAGTAATCCCTCTTTGGGCAATTGGTACTATGGGCCTTGTTTGATAATTTTTGTTTCAGTCTGATCAGGGACAAACTATAGAAAAAGTTTGGCTAAATCTTACTTGCTCTATCTCGAGAAATTATTTTAAGAGATAATTAGTAATTAAGGGGATGAGCATTTTATGACAAGATTTGTATCCTTGTTTTCCCGACGCATTCGATTCCCTTCCTGACATTATAAATTGCATGTTGGTGTGGATTCAATATCGGATATTATTCTCTCATGGGCGGTAAATTTATTTGTTTTTCGTTACCGTCTTTCTTTACAGTTCAGCATCTACATGTGTTCCAACTGCCCGTTAAGAACGCTTCGTTGGAGAAGAAGCACAACCGTTCCTTCTCGGACATGAGTGATCCTTCGACCCCTCGGAATGTTGAGGACTCGAGGAATATATCGATATACACCAACGTGATCGCCTTCACATTGTTTGAGCTCGAGACTATCACAAAGAGCTTCCGTTCGGATTATGTTCTTGGTGAAGGGGGCTTTGGAACTGTATTCAAGGGATACATAGATGAGAATGTGAGGGTCGGTCTCAAGTCTCTTCCCGTCGCCGTCAAGGTCCTCAACAAGGATGGTCTTCAGGGACATAGAGAATGGCTTGTAAGTAAGATTTCCATGGTGCAAATCTTAATATTTGTCTTCTTCGTTTGCTCATATATGGTTCACAAAAACTCATCCATCCAATGAAAGCCCATCATGCTTGATGTCATTGTCACACACACTATATACACTGAATCCAGAAGAGCTGCTCAGCCTTCACTTCGCAATTCAGACCTCGTCTTTCCCCTTATTTTTGACAAAATTTGATCATGCCCTGGGATCAATTGGAGTCTAGAATGCTCCCAAAAATCAAAATAGACATTGTCCTTTCTTCTCCTATTTGAGAATGCTATCCATCAGCTATCAGCCTTAGCCTTACTCTTTTTTTTCAATTATTCGACTATGCACTCATTTTACTTAGAACACAGATCAGCTCTAAAGACAACCTAAGCTAGCACTCCAAGTCCGGGCCCTGAGTTCACTAGGATGACCACAGCGGGGTTTTTGATGCCCAATCTCGAAAGTGGCTAGGATTCCATAGCGCTTCTTCACATCTAATGAAGACATGAAGCTCCTTAATACCATTTAATTCAAAAAAATTGTATTTCCCTACTGAGGGTTATGAGCCTTAAGTTAATTCCCAATAGTCCAACTGGCATCTCCATTTTGGAGCCCGAAGTTGGAATCTTTTGAAGATAAAGTGCATTTGGAGACCACCCCACTCCAAACGGGTGGTCTCTTTAACTATATATAGAGCTTATTTTATTCAAAAGTTAATCTACTCATCTCCCCTCTAACATTTATCCACTTTTCTTCCAAATTTACCCTCCAAAATTTCCATAAAAAGAAGGATAGAGAAGTCAAGCTGAGAAAAGACATTGTACAAAGGGCAAAATGAGTATTCCCACAAAATTATGGACACAAAAGTCACGCTCCTAAAGATAATATAGGACAAAGGGCAAAAAAGGGGTTTTAGAAAGTGAACAGTAAGTGGAGGCCTACATTTCCATATCCAAATTTGGAGACCAAAATGGGGATTCTTCAAAATGGAGGCCTCTTTGAAGTTTGGTTGGAGCTTGGACACTTCAAAACGGAGAAATGAAGGCCGGTTGGAGTTTCACTTAGAACCACAAAGTTTCTTACTAAATGTTAACTGAACCATTATGTTTTCTGACAAAGTAACAAACACAAGAAACTTGTTATGTCAAACAAAACAATGTACGCATGCATATCTTGATGCTTATATATCATTTTATATATATCCGCTCATATTAGCATATAAACATAAAAAACGTCTTATATGATGACTATTACTTCCACGATGAAGGCCTGCCTCATAGATGCAGCCCAGCCCATCTGCTACTGGATATATCTTACAGTTTGACTTATACAGTTATAATTTTAACCATTCCATTTTTAATTTATGAAGACATAGAACTCGACGTTCATAAAGGGTGTTGAAAACCTGTTAACATTTATGTCATTTATGGCCATTTATGCATTTAAGAGGTGCATGTCAATGAACAAGATTGTTGGTTTGGCTAATGCCTGTTCTAGCACTTGTAAACTTATTTTCTGGCAATTCGAGATGTTTCTGGGATTCTCATTTATCTTTTTTTCAAAAATCTTTTTCAGACAGAGGTTAATTTTCTCGGACAGCTGAGGCATCCTAATCTGGTGAAGCTGATTGGGTATTGCTGTGAGGATGATCACAGGCTGCTTGTCTACGAGTTCATGTTCCGTGGCAGTCTTGAAAATCACTTATTTCGAAGTACATCTCTCTCTCTTTGCATATGTACTTTTACCTGTTGCTTAGGAGCTTTTTGGTATAAGTAACAGTTGTTTCATTTTTCTATTATTTATCAAATTGATGCTTCCAGGTGAAAGATTTCTCTATGACAGCTTCAAAATCCTAATTTGTTATCATTTCATTCTCAGTAAACAACTAAACATGTAAGGTTGTCATTTGTTTGCAACTCTTGTAGCAAGGTAGCACCCAAAGAAAACTTTTGTAAGCTAGATCAGGACGTCATGTTTGAGAACTAGTAGTAGGTAAGCTACTTCAAGGGTAACACACTTATTTGCGGAGACCTATTTTCCCTTGTACTTTGACCTTTTGACTCCTTGTCATACAAGGTCGCGCTTTTGTAGCTAACTTTACATAGTGCACTGTTTGTATGTTTTCCAACAAAATGTCGAGAGTAGTGCGTGTAACTTTATGTTCTTGGACTAATTATTGGAGATGGTTCTGAATAGTATGAAATTATTTTCATGAAATTTGCTATATCACGACAGATGAGGGCGGCCGTGTTGTCAACTTGTCATTATGTTGTGATATTGTAGTTCATACTTGGTTCTGACTGCAGCTTATAAACTATTCCATATGCTATGCCATGGGTGGTATTAATTGGTTGAAGGAAGAAATGGCATTTCTTGATAGTTTTTCCAGATGTTCCATTATACTGAACTTTTCTATTTCTCGTGTCCATTAAGCACTGTTGGCTGTTAAGATTTAGCAAATCATAGTGAGGGCATTACCCTTTTTAATTGGTGTTTCCATAGTAGATGCTGCAGATCAGAGCAGTTTCTGTAATGAAATGTAGATCGTACTTCTTTTAGAACAAACAATTCAATGTGATTTATTTTGGTGATCAATTTATACTTTTACGTGCAAACTTGCATGCCAAACGTTAAATTGCAAAGGTCTAACTGCATCCATTTGTGGCTCTGCATAGTCGTCGATATAGTTGAGGAACAACATGGATGCATCTTCTCCACATATGGTGTGTCTGATCAGAAATTATTCTTATGCAAAAATTTCCTATATGATGATAATCAGGGTCTATTTTATTTGGAATAGAGAAAGTAAAAACCCAAAGGTCTTGTTTGTCTTGGTGGAATTCTCACTTGAAAACCCGTTTCTATGAGAAACCAAAATTTCATCCATTGGGGGTAGTGGAAAATACTTGCAAAGATGACTCCTAATAGAAAATTTTTAATCTATTTTCCTTCCGAAATTTCTATCCCCCTAATAAAATGGTTTCCCATGCCCCTTGGAAAAACTATTGGGTGGTAAACCAAACATATGTGCTCGGAAAAACAATTTCTTAGGTGAAGTTTTGTAGTGGTTATCCAAGTAAGGAAAAGGGAACGTTTTCCATGAAAACAGTCTGTTTTGCTCTTAGCCAAACAGGCCCTAGGGGTGTACTAAGCATTATATTGCAAGAAAAAATGTATATTGTATTATAGTTGTCAGTGTTGTTAGTATCGTACGATACACGATACGTATCGTACGATACGATACGATACAGGAGAAAAACGATACGTATCGGGTTTACGTATCGTTTTTCTCCTGTATCGTACGATACACTATACGATACGCTACGATACGATACGATACGATACGATACACGATACGGTCCGATACGGTGAAAACATGTTTTTTTGTTTGTTATTTTTTTTTTTTGAAACTTTTAAAATGAATTTTTTTCTCTTAATTTCCCAAAGGACTATATAGGTCTCTTAGCGTTAAAAAAATACTTAGGAATATTTTCTAACTTAGAGTGAAGTGATACTAATTTTTTTTTAGAAATTTATAGGTGTTTTACAAATCTTTCTCTAGAGTTGTCGGATTCCAATGCCATTTGTTTTTAAAATTTTTCTAGAGCTTGGAACACCAAATATCTACAACTTTGCTAATTTCAATAGTTATAGGATTCCATTTCTACCTATATATATATATATATATATATATATATATATATATATATATATATATATGTGGTACTTTTTAGTAGAGGGCTAATGGATCTATGTTCATAAAGTAAGGCTAAAGGAAAGAAGTGGATGAGTTTGAATAAGACAATGAGGATGAGAATGAAAATAAATAAGAGGTCCAAGAGACATTAGAGAAAGATAAAGAAGCAAGTGGTGATAAATTATCTATTGTTGATGATCAAATTGATGATGTAGATGCGGTGGAGATTGAAAAATAAGATCTTCCTACTTTTTGAGTATTTGTTTTGTCTTCATTGACCATTCGAATATTTTGAGAACAATATATTGATAGATCATAGATAATACTTATATATGATTTTTTTTTTATATAAATATATATATCACATTTTTTGTATAGGCCAATGTTATGTTTGATGTGAAATTATAGGGAATGTCTTACTCTTCTACTTGACTTTTCATATTTAATATTCTAGTATGTACTTTCTATATTTATTATATCTATATATGTATAAAATATAAATTTAACCGTATCTTACGATACACGATACGTTACGATACACGATACACAAAATAGGAAAAACGATACACGATACGATACACGATATGACAACCTTGATAGTTGTTACCGGTGGTTCGGTGGAGTATGAATAATTCTAAGGAGCAAATATGCACGTACTTTATGGTTGCTAGTCATTGTTTAGGGTGTTAAAAAAGGATACTTACCATGTGTGATGTGGGAAAGGCCTAGGTTTGAGAACAAGGATTTGAGTTCAGGTTTAAAAGTTAGCAAAAGCACCAATTTGGTCGGATCAGGTTCGAGTTTGCCAATTTTGTTGTTTTGAAAAAGAAATAAAAAATTAAAAATTCGATTGAGTTGGATCTGATTCGGACAATCCATGTCTAATTCGGTCGATTCGGTCTTTATTTGACCAAATCAGGTCTGATGCAGGAATCAAACCTGATTTTGTTGTAGTAGATTCGAATCAGACATATTTTGATTTTTTTTACTTCTTTATTGGTGCGTGGGTCTGTGTGTGTGTGTTGGGGGGGGGGGGGGGGGGGGCTGAAGATTTTGGTTAAATCCGAACCAATTCGAAAATTTTGGTCGATCCGAAACCAAAATGAGAACCGAAGATTGTTGTAATGTAACATAGTAGGTCCTTAGTTTACTTGCGATAAGCTATGAAGCACCGATACTCTCGGGACCTCTACGTATCCGTATCCGGCTAGGACACCAATACTCGTTCGACAAATAAACTTTGAAGCACTGACATTCTCGGGAGCTCTACGTATCCGTATCCAACACGTGTCGGACACACCAAAACTGTGTCCTCTATAAAGAGAGGCTTCCAACATGTGTCGGAGCGTGTCGGACATTATCGGAGAGACGTTTTTCTTATTTGAAGATGTTGGGGTTCTTGAGATTGCAAAATGTTTCATTGATGAGTCGGATATTAAGGCCATGGTCTTCACGGATGATGGCGTTGACGGTGATGATACAATGACACTTGACGCTTGCCTTGATGGATGATGATTCTATGCGTGTTCTATTTGTTTTTTTGTGTTTTGAAATTTGAAATTATACACTTGAATCATTGATGATGTTATTGTTTTTTGTTGGAGATTTTTTTAGTTAACAAATGCTATAATGCGGCATGCGGTAAGTGCGGCACCGCACCGCAGCCGTCTGATGCACCGTTGCATGCATGCGATGCACGCAGCGCGTGCATCAGATGGCTGCGGTGTAGTGCCGCACGTACCGCATGCTGCATTATAGCATGCCCCATATATATATATATATATATATATATATATATATAATTCAGCGTGTCCCCTAACGTGTCCGTGTCCTGGATTTTTTAAAAATGTCGTGTCGGTGTGTCCGTGTCTATATTTCTTAGGCAATAAGAACATATGTAGAGAAAATGAAACATGGAGTACAATGACTCGACAAAAAAGAAAAGATTATTTTATAAGGAATGAAAAAAATTCTAGAATAATAAAGCTTGTTCAGAGTTATAGAAATGACGAGATGATGCAATTGTTACTCATAATAGAAGGAACAAGTGGTGGAGTTAATTAGTAATTTTTGTTTGGCACTAGAATTAAATATATGCTCTTCAAAAAAAGCAAGAACCAAGAGGAAATTCATGCAATTAGAGGAGGATAATTAACAGGCCTAAATGTGATCTAATGTTGTTGTGTATGTAGATGCATTAAAAACTTATAGTTTACACAAGAAGAATAAATAGACTTTGAAAATGGGTCAAGCTGACCAACTTGGATCCAAAAGTAAGCATTGGTCGAGTCTAGCAATATGGCCCTTTAGTGGCCTTTTTAGATCTGAAAGTTTATTAGGTTGGTCTAGGGTCGATCCTGACAAAACCTGAGATTGGCTTGATCATTTAAGTCATATGCTCCATTGTTATAAATAATATGGAACAAAAAGGCCTAATCTTTTGGTGTTTTATCGTCGTACTCTCACTCTTCTATATGGATCATCCTCTCCCATCCCCAGTGGTAAAGGGTAAGCCGATACCCTTTCTCTCTCATTGATAATTCTTTAGGCATCCCTTCCTCTCTTGCGGTTTGCATCCATGAGAGAAACACATCATACTGCTTCCCACTAGATGTAGCTAACAACTGGTTTGTGTTCCATCCTGCCTTCTCTCCAAAGGTGTTCACTGAAACAAATGTATCCCTTCTTGACTTCTCTTTCTCCCCTCAATTGCAACCATAGATCAATTTGGGTTGATTTGGCCTGGGCCAAAATATTAAAATAAGTTGGGTTCTTGCTTGACCTTTTCGTGATCAAGCCAATAATGTTTTTTTTTTACGTTAAAACAGTCATTAGGTTGGATATGATTGAGCTTGGCCGGCTCTAGCTCATTTACATCCTTATTTATGATTATAAATTATTAATATGTGCATGTGTCATATCTATACAGATTTCATTGTCATCTTTGTAATTAAGGAGGAATATTGTAATTGCAACTTGCTACATTGTAACAAAACAAGGTTTGTATGCGTGGGTGATTGTCCATAGTATGATAGCATGGGGAAAATTGTAATTCTGCTATTCCTGGGCGTGCTGGATCGGCTCATGAAGGGACTGAGTGGATCGGCCATGCCACGACTCACAAGATTTAAAATCGGTATATGACTAACTTGAATCAGATGAGCGGATCAAAAGATACAACCCATTGAAGTAATCGGCTTTGATCCGAAGATGAAAGTGCATAATTTGTTTGTAGTAGGGTACATTTTAGTTGTTTGATGAAAATCTGAGAGTAGGAAGTGACTCATATTTTATAGGTAGGTGGGTCTAGATGTAGAGAAGTTTGGGTAAAAGTTTGGTGACGATCGTCTGTAAGGTTAGGTGATAGCACCAAGCGAAGGAACCCTTCTTGGGAACTTCATACCAAACCATTTTTTCCTTCATTCATTCTATAGTATTAAAGAGAGTCACGAGGGTCTTTAAATAACCCAACATACCACCCCGCAACTTGTCCCTAACATACTTCTTGTCACTTACCAATATGGAACTAAAGAATCACATAACAAGCCAAAACATAGGCTGAAAATAATACTAAATAGAACTCAAATAAATAAGAGAAAAAGACCTCATAAATACGGATTGGGCTCCGTCTGAGATGGGCCATCAAAATTAAACTGAGCTTGGGCCATCAAAATTAAACTGAGCTTGGGCCTAGGGTGCTAGTATAATCTTGTACCCCATCAGTATTCTTATGAGATAATTTGACAAAGTATGACAAGATGAAGTTAAAGGCAATAGCGATAGATGCAATATTGGTTAAAGTAATTGTTTAAATTTTTTTACAAGCCTTTCATGATATCTTTAAAGCATGAAACTTATTAGAGGGGAAGCATGGTTGATGGACAGAAGTATGTTGACAATGGGTGTCACCTTTTGGTCCTTTTTTGACCTAACTAAAAATAAAATTTTAGGAGTATCTGGTCCAAGGATCAACTTTAGCTTAAACACTATGAAGCTTGTTAAATGGCTTAGTTACTGGTTACAATCACATGACCGTTTGGCTTGTTGTTATAGAAATCGTGACAAGTTATCTTTTTGATCCTCCAAATCATAATGTGGCCACTAACCTGTATAACATGCAATTTGCTTATGTTTGTGTTTTAGGGTTCTCACATTAGATACGAGATAATTTGTGAGAACTGCTTGTTTGACGTAGATATATAGAAAGATTGACAGTTAAAGGGATAAAAACAATAAATTTGGATAATTGATGTGGGTGGCGCCAATTGGGTTCGGGTCAATAAGACCAACTTGCTAGGGGGTGCAACTTGTAAAACAATAACCAGCTATTGGTTTTAGTCTTTTGTGGATGCAACCTACAACCAAATGTATATGATGCCGACTTGACTTGACTTACACAACCTGACACCATAAAGCTTATTAATGACACAACTTTAGAGAGAGAGAGAGAGAGAGAGAGAGAGAGAGAGAGAGAGAGAGAGAGAGAGTGCACAACAGCGTAAAAAAGGATTTTTTATTTTATTTTTCTCTTCTTTTTGTTTCCTTTTCGAATGTATGTATAACCCAATACTTCAATATCATTTTATATGTTTTTCTTCTTAGCTATTTATCTATATCTTCTAATTTAGAGTTCGTTTTATGTTATTTTTACTAAGGTTAAGGGTCATGTTATTGTCTGCTTATAGAATTTTTTTCTCTTTGAATTATCTTTCTATATATATGTGATTTATCCTCTTTAGTGCTTCTGTTTCTTCAATTTTAGGGTTGTGCTAAATTTTTAGGGTTTTTTTTATTATGCTTGATTTGTTTTATAATGAATATTAGGGACCTAAGTTTTTAATGTTCTAACTTCTCGATTATAGCTTCTTAATAGTAACATAATTTGATTCATTGATGTTACATGTTGATAATGCATGGCATACATGATTTTATGTATTCACATTTCAGTGATTTAGCATGAAAATGATGGCATAAATATTCTTTTTGGATAAGAATGTTTGATTTTGGTTGTTTGATTAATTTCACATGAAGTTTTGTATGGTATTATGTATTATGCTTATTATTTGTTCAAATCCGAATGTTATATCATATATATATAAACTTTAATATTAAAAAAAAAGTTGTCGCCTAGGCCATGCCTCGTCTAGGCAGGCTGACCGCCTAGACATCGCCTGACCGCCTTGACAACATTGCTGCACAAATTGACAACAATATATTGTTGGAATTGGTGGTGTTTTTTTGGTAGGATGATTGGTGACCGATTGTCAATCAATGCAGCTGCTTTCTTGCTTGATAAATTTAGAAATACAATATATTTACCCATCATGGATTTTATCCATGTGATGATCTCAAGCACATGATTGGTAGAAGAGTTGATTGGTACGTGGAGAAGATTGAAAGCAACCTGACTGTAGACATCCTGAAACTAAAACTTGCATGGAGTCGGTAACATGCATTGATGAATGGAATATGTAAGCTAGCAAACCAATTTATGTCCTTTAGCATATATGTATTGTGCTCGATAATATGGAGTGAATGAGCGTGGTTTGAGTGCAACAGTATTTAAAATGTTGAGACATATATAGGAGAAGAGAGTTAGAACTGGGTGCCTTAGGGAAATTTAAAGAGTTGCACCATTGAAAGGCATGTGACGGAGCTGGTTTAGTCTTTAACAACGCAGGACAAATTGCCTCAAGCCATTGAGTGCTCAAATTTTGATTGAGGTGTCTGGAAAGAGGGGACCTCAAGCATAAAAAAATCAATTGCATTCTCATGAGATGAATTGATAAAGATGCTACTTTGGATTATAGTCCAATCATTAGGAGAATTGGAATGGGTATGCTACAGACGTACAACTCAGTGGAAGGGTAATGTGGGGTGCAAGATTGAGGTTGATTTTTATGTAAGCGGAGGTTTGGTAGCTAAAATGGGGAACAGCTCCGAATTTCAGTCTTGAAGCTACGTGGGCTCAGGATGAAGTTATGGCATACAGAGGATTGAGTGGTGAATTCTTTTATATTGATGTGGAATCCTGATCCTGAATAGATGTTCTGTTTTGATCAAGGTTCTGCATCTAGCATCAAGTTTTCCATCCCTGGCTTTCTGCCATGAGCAAGCATTGATGCGTTATGTAGACTTAATCGATCTGAATTCATAGATTAAATTCAAAGCTTGAATTGATAGGCTGATTTTTATGTAAGCAGAGGCTAGGTAGCTAAAAAGAGGAACAGCTCCAAATCTTCAGGCTTAAAGCTATGTGGGCTTAGGGGGGCATACAGAGGATTGAGTGGTGAATTCTTTTATATTGATGTAGAATTCTGATCCTGGATAGATGTTCGGTTTTGATCAAGGTTCTGCATCTAGCATCAAGTTTTCCAACCTTGGCATTCTGCCGTGAACAAGCATTGATGCGTTATGTACATTTCATTGATCCGAATTCATAGATCATCATGTGGCACTCATGTTTTACTTGTATCATCCAAATGTATCTGATGTCAATTGTAATGTATAACTCAAATGACCACGTGGTTCCCAACTCCCTAATGTCTTGTTTCTCCAAAGATCAAGCAGTGCTATAGCTAGAGCAACCATTTCAGTTGCCCCTCCCTGAGGTCAGTGGGGCTGGAGATGGATTCAATGTGAGTTGCGAGTTGAAATAAACCACAATAAATATTATTTTTCAGCAAAGACCATTAAATAAACGTCCTGATGCATATTATGCATGCATCATCATTTGCACCTAGTTTCTAACTTAGCAGACACAAGTGCCTACAAACCAGTAGTGATTACTTCTAATATTTGGTTGCTATACTGGGTCCGGATTATATATTTGCAACCTAGGACTATAGGTGCTGCGAGAGGAAGGAAGAGAGGAAGATGATGTTGTGTGTGTTGGGTGGAGAGAGAGAGAGAGAGAGAGAGAGAGAGAGAGAGAGAGAGAGAGAGAGAGAGAGGAATTAAAAAGATGGGGTTTGGAGATATCAATCCCCTAAATGTAAACTACTACAAAACCCTTATGACCACAACTAACTCATTGACTCCAATAATCATTAAAGGGAGAAAGTCCATTATATTTAGGATTCCTATCTTATTAGAGAATCCTTTATTGAGTAGGCAATAGAGATCCTAGATCATTAAAGAATCTTATTGACTATAGAAAACATTCCACATGTTGGTTGAGTGTCTTGAGAAAGGCAAACCCTATCGTCTCCCTTTTTCTTCATTTTGATGTCCTAATTTGCATCACCTGTTTTTTTTTCATCCTACTGCAAATATGTGCTTATTTATCTACAGATGTCATTTCCATGCCTTGTGGCGATATTAGGGACAGTTGTATTTCTATTTTCTAAAGATGTAATTCCTTTACTTCTTACGACAAAGGCACTACTTATGTACTTTCTTGATTATCGATGCCGCCCAATTATGATGGATTGGGCATGAAGAGCACAAAGAAAAGAAGATGATTGTCAAACAAAAAGTGGATGGGAGGATAGTAAGGTGGTCCCGTTGTCATTTGTGGCAACAATCATACTCTTCAATTCTATTGACCATTAGGAGCTTAGAAAAGAAAACTTAGAACATTGACAAATCTCTCCATCATCCCTACTTTATAAGTAGCTTAGAAAAAAAAACTCAGAACATTGACGAATCTCTACCCATCATCGCAGGTACAAGGGTATTAAATCATAAACTTCCTTAGCCTTAAAGAAGTCTCGAAAGACCATACTAAACTTGTAAGAGAAGTTAAATATGTCATGTGCTAAAAATATTAATGATTGTTTGACAGATGGATCTCATGTTTTAGTATGGATGGTGCTCTGGTGCAACTCGAAGCTTTTTTACAACAGTGTATCAGTACAACATCTAGGTCAAGCGCTGTTTTCCCCTTTATCCAACTCACTTTTAGGTTCTTCATAGTGCGCAGTGGGGAAACTCCTCAAGAGGGCCTTCCATGAAGTAGGCCTGGCCTTAATATCCTTCATGGAATTTCTGTTATGCTGATTTCATTCAAATACCAACATGTGAGTTGCTGGACTTAGGGTTTGCACTTGCCTCGAGAATATTTTTGTATATCTTCTTCCTCCTAAAAAGGCTAAAATAAAGTTACAATTCATTACACTCCATCTCAGTGCTGGTGAATGCTTACGACTTTATCTCCTGTTCTGTTAAATGACTGGTTTCTTCGTCTTGTTGGATTTACAATCAACATTCATTTGTGTATATGTCTTATATTCTGGATTGGGAGCCAGGACCGGCTCGACCACAAGGCCATTAAGGCGGTCGCCGTAGGCCCCATGTAAAAAGAAGGCTTTCAAGGCCCAAAGCCATTTAAATAGCCTAAGGCCCTAAAAGAAAGGAAGGCCCCAACCTCACTCAAATAGCCTAAGAACTCATATAAATAAAAAATCTAACATATAAAATAAAAGGTTTCAAGTAAATAATAAATTAATTAAATACTATTTATATTAATTTGAGAAATACTAAAAAAAATTCTTATATAGAGTTTTGACCTTAGGCCTTGACTTGTATTGAGACGGCCCTAACAGGACCTTCATGATAACATTAGTCTTGCTTGATTTGTATTTAATGATTTGGCCACTTCATTTTGAAAGTTAAAGAGCAAATTTTATCATAATCTCTCTTAGTTTCGTTTTTTTTTTCTCTCGTGGAAGACAGCTATGTGAAAAATCATGCGATATTTTGTTTGTTAATTTTCTCTAATCTTGATTATCTGATTGAGATATTCAGAGACAGCGGCTCCGTTATCATGGGCAACAAGAATGATGATCGCACTTGGTGCCGCCAAAGGGCTAGCTTTCCTCCACAATGCGGAAAGACCTGTTATCTACCGAGATTTTAAGACCTCAAATATCTTGTTGGACTCTGTTAAGTAGAGATCTTTGCGGTGTATTTTCTTCTGTATTATATGTGTGCTGATAGCAGATTCTTACGGGTTTCCCTGTTCTTTGACATCTCCACAGGATTATACAGCCAAGCTTTCTGATTTTGGGCTTGCAAAAGCTGGGCCCCAAGGCGATGAGACCCATGTGTCGACTCGGGTGATGGGCACCTACGGATATGCCGCCCCGGAATACGTAATGACTGGTATCGCCTCTTTAACCTTAACGAAACCGTTGGCTAGCTCTAGTCTTTCCTCCATCCTCGGGTTGTTGGATTTGAAAATTATCTCGAATAATAACTTAGAACCTTTAACAGGTCACTTAACAGCGAGGAGCGACGTCTACAGCTTCGGCGTCGTCCTTCTCGAGCTATTGACGGGCCGGCGCTCTGTTGACAAGACCCGGCCTAGCAAGGAGCAGAGCCTGGTCGACTGGGCCCGACCGAAGCTGAACGACAAGCGGAAGCTGCTGCAGATCATCGACCCGAGGCTGGAGGACCAGTACTCGGTGAGGGCTGCGCAGAAGGCATGCAGCCTGGCCTACTACTGCCTTAGCCAGAACCCGAAGGCGAGGCCCCTCATGAGCGACGTCGTGGAGACACTAGAGCCCCTGCAGGGCAGCAACGGGAGCGAGTGCTCAACCCAGGCCCCGTCCATCAACGGCCTCCCGGACTACCGGATGCACCGCCGGTACGCCGGCGGTGGCGCGGCCTGCAGAGCGTCCCCCAGCCCGAAATGCTCACCGAGCGCCGTCGCGGCATGCCGGGTGAGGTGAGGCATGCTGCTCTCTCTACTTTGGCTGTGACAGGTTCAGTGGATGTATATTTGACAGGAACTAGTTTGTTTGTGTGGGTTTGTGGGTTTTTTTGATTCTCCCCCCTCGATTTGGATGTAAATGCCGTGCGATCCACCTGATGTGTGTAAGGTCTTGTGTTCTATTGTTGATGTTTGTGTTTGTGTATCTTGACGAGGAAACCCTAGCCAAATGGGCGCGGGTTCGATTCTAGAGAATGATATCTAATTGAACTGCTAGGATCTGTTTTTTTTTTTTTAATCTAGAATGCTAATCATGCTTGGAAATTCTCTGAAAAAAAAGAGATTTCCTTTGTTTTTTATTCCTTGCATTTTACGTTATATGTTGAGGTGCTGCATCAAATGTGTCAGTGTTTAAGCCCCGAATATTGTCGGATCCAATGTGTAAAACTTCCATTTCTGTAAAACTTTCTCGGCAATCAAGCACAGCCGGAGTCTGGGATGGCGGTTTTAGCCCCGATGGCCGGCTCACCTCAGTTTAACATGATGGATAATGGAAGCCGGCGTGCCGCTCTGTAAACTGCGAAGGCAGCCGAGCGCAACCGCTAAGCTAAACACACCTTGGTCATGTAGAGGTTCTCCAATTTCATCCCAGTCTTTAGTGTTCTTAAAAAAGATTGCAGAGGACATCATATGCCAAAAAAGGTGATTCATGCTCACAGCCTTCATTCATGCTCACAGCCTTTCAGATTGAGCTTCAGGTTGAATATATTAAGGGTGCTGTTATTTACACCCCATTGGTGTATAAGGGCCCCTAATTTGATACCAGCATCCATACTCAAATCGGTGATTTGCTAGGGGCACCCTTTTGATGAAGGCACACCTTTCATTTCTCCTATGCTCATTCCTGATCCGGTCCACTGCCACCCTCCACTTCCTTCCTCCTTCCTCCTCTTCTTCCCTTCGCCTTCCTCACCGTTTTGATTTGCTGCCGCTGCATCTGCCCTCCTCTCCTTTCCTTCTCCTCCCCTTCTTCCTTGTTGAAATCCTAACCCTGCTGAAGACTGTCGGTCGCAATCAACTGACATGGTATGGACTTGTTTGGTGGCTATCCACCGAACAATTGTACACCAGGTCAGTGGCTACCAGATGACACGGTCATCAGCCACAATCGACCGGCACGGTGTTGAAATGTTCGGTGGGTATCCACCGAATAGTTCCACACCATGTCGGTTGATTGCGACCAACACTTCTCTAGTGGGGTTAGAGTTTTAGTGGGGAAGATGGAGCGGATGAGAGGAGGGAGGGAAGACAAGGTGGATAACAAGCTCGGACCCCTGGCAGTTCGGGTCTGAACTTCGTAGGGCTGAACTGCCAGGAGCGCCAGCCTGCATGTGAGCGCCCGAGCGTCGATTTTGATAGAGGTTGGAGCACCGGTTTTTTGGGACTAGTGCTTGAGCGACGTTTTGGGCACCCAGGTTTTTCTACATGCGGGTGTGGACGGTAGGACTATGAGTTGAGTGTTTTTGGTCGAATTTTTGGGGTTTCTTGATCTCCTATTACCATACGTTTACTCTCCTATTTAAGGGAAGCATGGGGAGGGTTTAGGGTTATTCTTGTACGAAGAATTCTTGGGATCGTCGATGATGGCTACATGGTGAGATCGGGATCGTCTACGAGAAGAGGTCTCACCGAAGAAGAAGGAAGGATCCGGGGGGGTGGGCGGTGTGACGCTCCCCCGGGCTTTTGAAGGTTCAAAGTGATGGTGAAATGTGGTGTGATTTCTCGGTAGATGGTTGAGAGAGGAGATTGAAGGACGAAGAGAGATGGGAGGCCCTGTCTAGGGCTTGCCGCAATGAGAGAAGGGAGAGAAAGGAAGGAAAAAGGAGGAGAAGAGAAGAAAAGAAGAAGATAAAGGAAGATGATACAGTGTGCGGATCATCTTCCTGGTTCTTTGGAGTCTTCATCGACTTTGACTTCGGGTGCTTAGTTTCATCTCTTGGTCTATCGTCTGGTAACTCTGTATTTCTCGGGCAGGTGTTCTCTACTTTGTGTGTTCTGTGAGAGGAGATCAAGTTCTGACACACTGCATGATGTAATTTATCGATGGTGATAATCTAATCCTTTATTGTCGGATATTCTGTGATTCCTACTGTTGTGTGGTTGATTGCTCCGTATTTTCTATGCTGGTTATTCGGCTTGATCTCTGTGGGCTCCTGGTTCCTCGATCCGTGGCACACGACACTTCTGGTTGTACCCGGTGAATCTCCACAATACATGCTTGACTCGAACAGGGTCTGGGATCGGTGCCCGCCCTGACTGTCGGGCAGGGGCATTGGGGGACCCGGATCCCAAATAGAGGAGACCCACCACCACTCTAATAGGTCGTTGACGCCAGGTTGCACTGTCCATATAGTCTCAAAACTAAATCGGGGCTTGAAGATCCTTCCGGATGATGTGGAGAGCAGGATGGGGCAGTGATCTGACATGATGACCGTCAGTGCTATCCGAACCATGTCGGGGTAGACGCCGTCACAACCTTCCGATATGAGATAAAAGTGTAATTCTTGCACAATAATATTGTCCCTTTGTCCCACATAAGTTTTTTTTTTTTTTTTTTTTTGGTACACTTGTCCCACATAAGCTTACTTTGACACATGACACACGCAAAGAGGTATAGACGATCCCAACCCAACTCTCTAAAGGTTTGATTCTTTATATCACCCAACATTCTAAAGTGCATGATTTAAAAAGAACAAAAAGAAACAACCCCACAACTGGATAAATGCAATGCTTGAAAATCTATCTTAGGAGGGAGGGGTTGTTAAAAAAAAAGAAGAAAAAAGAAAAGAAAAGAAACTGGCCCAACCTAATAGTAGGTTGATGGACAAGCCGGAGATCCGACAATTGACCATTTTACCCTTTTTTATTAATATCACCCTGTCTCATCAAAACTTTCTCTTATGATCCCCACTCTCTCATACAAAACACAAAACTTTGTTTAGGGGATGTTTGGCATGAGGTATTGTTGTTTCGCTTAAACCTCATCCAGAGGGTATTTCTATCAGTTACTGTCTCTAATGTAATTCCATTGTTCAGTATTTTCGTTAGTATAGAAACGGACAGAGAGAGAAATTATCGTTATGAAGTCCTTCATTCCATCGGAATAAATAGTATTGTTGAGTTTGAAATATGGAACAACGAAAAAAAAGCGGATGGGTTCGGAACGATGCCAAACACCCCGAGAGTAACAACTGTTTCACTTAAACTTCAACTGAAAGAAAGTATTTCCGTTAATTACAATTTCTAATGTATTTCGATGGTTTAGCATTCCGGTTAGCATAGAAACGCGCGGAGTGATAAAATATCGTTCCCAAGTCTTTCATTTCATCGAAACAAATACTATCTGTTAGGATTAAAATTTAAAACTGGGAATAAAAATGGACAGTTCCAGAATGATGCCAAACACCCTCTTGGTAGCCCATAAAATATAGAAAAGAAAAAAATATATACTAATTTTTTTACAAAATAAATGTTTGGGTGGTAAGAAAGTGTGATCCCCCTAAGAAATAATTTTTCCAAGAAATCAATTTTTGATCAAAAGGCCATAAAATTTTTAACCTAAAATAGGTGGAAAAAAAAACACTAGAAAGCAAAAAAATAAAAATAAAAAAAATAATTCCTTCAATCTTTTCCAATCAACAAAATAGTAGAGCGTGAAAATACATTTTTTTCTTTTATATCCTTTCATTTTATTCTCTCTCCAAAGATTCCTTTCTTGTAAAACTTTTCCGACAACCAAACATAACCATTTCTCATGTCACACCCCCCTCTCCTCTCTCTCTCTCTCTCTCTCTCTCTCTCTCTCTCTCTCTCTCTCTCTCTCTCTCTCTCTCTCTCTCTCTCTCTCTCTCTCTCTTAGGCGGGGAAAAAACTTGGACGGGGAGACCTTACCGGTGTTACATAAGACCGTGGGCCCTTGACCGTTGCCTTGTGGGAGCCACAACAATGCTCATTATGGGGAGTTCGAATCTCCTCCGGTTGCCCTGTTGTTGGGCCCGGCATGCATCACAGCCGCATGCGAGTCAGCTGAAGTATAATTCACTTCGGCTTGCTGCCATCGTGCGGCTGTGATATGTGTGGGCCCACTGACCCGACGACCAACTGGAGGAGATCCGAACCCCATTATGGGGCATCTGAGAACTGCTATTTGAACATAATGTGGGACATACTCCTGAACATACTTCCGCCTAGAGCAATTTTGTTACCCAATTGATTTACTGTCCAATCACGGTGTGACACATCATCCATTAAAGGGTATAATAAGACTATATTTGCTACCGGACCTACGCAACACTTTGCTACTCTCATTAAGTGTTTTTTTTTTTAAGAAATACTTCTCAGCCCAAAGATTTTTTCGATTCTGCTCAGCCCGATTGATGTAGTCGTGTACGAGTAGTTGGGTAAAGATTTAAATGTTTTAGTTGAGATTCAACCACCACTCGTCGACGGCCACATTTATCGAGGAGAGCGGAACCGAAATTTTTTTCGGACTGAATATCATTTTTTTTTTGTAGGGGCCAGACGTCGAGATTTTCTGAAAAGAAAGGAAAAAAATTTCTACACCTTTTAAGAATGATGTGTCATATCATGATTGGGCCATAAGCAAGTACAATAAATCAATGGAGTTCAGATCTTCTCTAGTCCATCGCACCAGTTGGTGGGTTCGACGTGCATCACATCCTCACAATGGCTGGCGATTCAAAAGTGAATTGCACTCCATTGATTACGTGTGAATGTCATTCAAACCGGGCCGACCTATCGGGCCCACCGACTGGAGGAGATCGAAACTCATATCAATCCAGTTGTAAAACTGCACTTGCCTGGGCCAACACATAGTGCATCGGGAGAGTAATGCAGCTCTGACAATCTCAAAAAACAATCTAAAAAACAAACCAGACCCAAGAAATGGTGGTGGGGCCCAACGGTCAGTGCTCAGTTGCATTGGGGATTGCCCCATCACTGCAGTTTGTCGGCAAGTATGTCCAATGGTGTCGTAGGGAGTTCGGATCTACTCTAGTCCGTCGGCAATGTCGGTGGGCCCGGATCGAATCACAGCCGCATGCAGCTATAAGGAGTACGGTTCAGTTGTGGTCTACTGCCATCGTGCAGCTCTGATGCGCTCGGGCCCACAGACCAGGGCCGACCGACCGGAGAAGATCTGAACTCCCGTAATGGGCCAACGAAGTTACTCTCCTCAAGTGGGCCCCACTCTCTCTGATGCACTCATCACAGCCGCATGCAGTCAGCTGAAGTACTATTCACTTCGGATCGCATGTATCGTGCGGCTTCGATGCGTGCAGGGGCCCATCGACCAAGGCGACCGCTGGAGCCGGAGAAGATTTGAACTCAATCTATTTCTTAGGTGGCTCCACTCTCTCTCAAAAACAACCAAAACGTTCTTTCTCATTCCCAAACACTGACACCTCTCTCTCTCTCTCTCTCTCTCTCTCTCTCTCTCTCTCTCTCTTACTATATGGGTATGCTATAATGCGACATGCGGTAAGTGCGGCACCGCAACGCAGCCGTCTGATGCACCGTTGTGTGCATGCGATGCACACAACGGTGCATCAGACAGCTGCGGTGCGGTGCCGCACTTACCGCATGCCACATTATAGCATGCCCCTATATATCCACCCGTTGTGTGCATCGCATGCACGCAACGGTGCATCAGACGGTTGTAGTGCAATGCCGCACTTACCTCATGCCGCATTATAGTATGCATATATATATATATATATATATATATATATATATATATATATATATATATATATATATATATAGAGAGAGAGAGAGAGAGAGAGAGAGAGAGAGAGACGGCTGCGGCATGCGGTAAGTGCGGCACCTACCGCATGCCGTCTGATGCACCGCTGCGTGCATGCGATGCACGCAGCGTGTGCATCAGACGGCTGCGGGGCGGTGCCGCACGTACCGCATGCCGCAGCATAGCATGCCCCTATATATATATATATATATATATATATATATATATATATATATATATATATATATAGGGGCATGCTATAATGCAGTACTGTACCGCAACCATCTAATGCACGCAGCGGTGCATGCGATGCACCCAGCACTTGCATCAGACAACTGTGATACAGTGCCGCACGTACCGCATGCCGCATTATAGCATGCCCCTATATATATATATATATATATATATATATATATATATATATATATATATATATATATATATATATATATATATATATATATATATATATATATATATGAGGGCTGGGTTCCTATGACATGTCATAGGGAGTACCCTATGACATATGGTGAATTAGTAATGCTAGAATGTTTAGAATGTGCTGAATTTTTTTGAGGGTGATCACCTTACCTTAGATAGAATGTCCACAAAAAATCAAAGCATTCTAAAATTTGTTGGGGCATCAAATGCTAGAAGCTTTATCGGCCATCCATTTTAACCGTTGAAAATCATATTTGATGCCTCTAGAAGTTTTAGAATGAGCCAATTTTTTGCGGGGGTTCTATCTAAGATAGGGTGATCATCCTTATAAAAATTCAGAATATTCTAAATATTCTAGGGTTACTAACTCACCATATGTCATAGGGTACTCCCTATGACATGTCATAGGAACTCATTTCCCTATATATATATATATATATATATATATATATATATATATATATATATATATATATATATATATATATATATATATTGACTGGGATCCGTTGACAATCCAAAATGGGAGGTAAATTTACAACCCACTTACAACTTGATTCAATCGGTGGATACAGGTTTCCAAACTTGCTGATTTTTTGTGAGGAAGATCAACATGGCAAGTTGATCATCCTCACAAAAAATCAGCTAATTCTGAAGCTTATAAGGGCGTCAAATGTGTTATTCAAATTAACGGTTCAAATAGACGGTTCAGAAAAGCTTTTAACATTTGGCGCCCTTAGAAGTTTCAGATTTTGTTAATTTTATGTGAGGATGATCAACTTGCCATAGTGATCATCCTCACAAAAAATCAACAAATTCTGAAACCTTTAAGGGCGCCAAATGTTAGAAGTTTTTCTTAACCGTCTATTTGAACCGTTAATTTGAATAACATATTTGATGCCCTTATAAGTTTCCGAATTTGTTGATTTTTTGTGAGGATGATCAACTTGCAATAATGATCATCCTCACAAAAAATCAACAAATTCGGAAACCTCTATCAAACGATTGAAATGAGTTGTAAGTGGGTTGTAAATTTACCTTCCATTTTGGGTTGTCAACGGATCCCACCCCTATATATATATACTAGTAATGCCTGTGCCTATCAGCATGCAAAAGATTTCGAGGGCAGGGATAATATTTCAAGAAAGGTGATATTATTTCAAAAGTGGCAACAAAATATTTCGAGGGAGATAACAATATTTCAAGGGTGAAAACAATATTTCGTGAGCGATAATAATATTTTAAAAACCTGACAATATTTCGTATATTGTGATAATGCTCGTGTTGAAATTTTGAGGAAGGGACAAACACAAATGTCATTTGGTTTGTCACTATGAGAATAAGACTACAAATAAATCCCAAATTTGACATTATCGGACCATTGATGTTGCACTAATTATAGTCCTACCTTTCACCCAACCTTGATAGATGAATTGCATTCGGCTTGACTGTCATGCAAAGGGAAGACTGATCATTTGCCACGTCAATGGTCTTGAGAGTGAAGCTTTAACTGGGTTTTAAAAAAAACACATCCCAACCCCAACCTCTTTCTCTCTCTCTACTGCTCATGCAATGACATGTAAGAGCTTGAGCGAAGTCTTGGGTTGATATCATATCATACCATGTAATGACATCTATCATTGTGGTTTTTTAAAACGAACAAATTGAAAGAAAAAAAAAGCCAACAAACACACAACATGGTGGTTTCAAATTGCAGTGGCTTGCCGATTAATGGCCTCATAGAACCCATGTGGTGCTGTTGTGGAGATATTTGCTGTTTTTGTTATTCGAGAAGCTATAATCATTTTAGAGCACACCATCTCATGAATTGACTATACATGCATCTTAGAGCATCCAAAAAAACAAAACAAAGGAAAAAATTTGTACACAGACAAAAAGAAAAACTACAGTGAGGTGCAACATCTCGAGTGAAGGCAATTGCGGCCCATAACACTCACAACTCCACTCCCATTGGCTTCCTACTCTTCGATCAGATAGTTCTCAAATATTGTGGCATCATCATGTATTTTCTTAGAGATATGGATGACAACCTCCATCTCTCAAGCATCCTGAAACAGAGAGGTAAAAAAAAAAGCAGCAATCCTAAAAAAGAGAGGGAGAGGGAAGAAAAAAAGAAAAGGAAAAAAAAACATTTTCTTTGAGATCTGGATGGTGACCTGCTTTTCTCAGAGATATGGACGACGACCTCCATCTCTCAAGCATCCTGAAACAGAGGATAAAAAAAATCAGCAATCCTAATTCTAAAATCAGCAATTCTAAAACAGAGAGGGAGAGGAAAGAAAAAAAGAAAAGGAAAAAAAAATGTGTTCACTGAGATTTGGACGGCGCCCTGCGTTTTCTCAGAGATATGGACGGCAACCTCCATCTCTCAAACATCCTGAAATAGAGAGGGTAAAAAAAATCAGCAAACCTAAAATAGAGAGGGAGAGGGGTAAAAAAACAAAAAATGAAAAAAAAAATATTTTTTCTGAGATCTAGATGACGACCTGTGTTTTCTCGGAGATATGGATGACGACATCCATCGCTCAAGCATCTTGAAACAGAGGAGGGTAAAAAAAAATCAGCATTGCTAATCGTAAAATCAGCAATTCTAAAATAGAGAGGGAGAGGGAAGAAAAAAAGAAAAGGAGAAAAAATATTTTTTTGAAGATCTAGATGGGGACCTACATTTTCTCGAAGATAATGAAAGCTTCCGTGATATGTTCTCTAGCCTGCACCCAACACATTTGAGTATTATAGTGTTGGTCGTAGCATCCGGCTTAATATCAAACTTGACACTAAGGAAATCGCTAATGTTTCAAAGTGTTTGCATATATACCATACGGCATGAACTTTTCAACGTGAATCTTGAATACATCAGGGGGGCATAGAGCGCAAAGAAAAAATAGTAGTCCCTACAACCAATTCCAAAGACCACATCAAATCAGAGCCATTGTTAAGACTTTTCAGATACATTAAAGAAATTTGATACTGATGTGATAAAATTTTGATAAAAGCAAAGTACAGGATGTCACAACTAACACAATCCTGATGTGTTGAATCAACCACTCCTCCTTGCTCAATCTCCCCAAGTAGCAAAGAAGCTATTTGTTTTAACAGACTGAATTTTGCGATGGACTACTGCTATTTGTTTTAACCAGTGTTCTAAAAAGCGTTCTAGGCGGCCGCCTAGGCGCTAGGTGGCGCCTAGGCGCTAGGCGGCCCCCCACCGCCTCGCCTAGGGCCTAGGCGGCCCCCCACCGCCTCGCCTAGGCCCTAGGCGCTCCAGAAAAGCAGCCAAGCTCCCAAGCGGAGCTAGGCGGCGGTCTAGGCGGGCTGAGGCTGGCCAGGCGGACCAGGCGAGCCAGGCGGGCTGAGACTGACCAGGCGGGTTGAGGCTGGCCAGGCGGACTAGGCGGTCTAGGCGGGCTGAGGCTGGCCAGGCGGACCATGTTTGCTTTTGTTCTTGTTAATCACTCAATCTTGAATTATGGTTATATACTTGTTCTTTAAAATAATGGTTTGGGATAATCTTGAACTTATATTAATTTTTAAACATATATATATAGATATATATATTATATATAATATCAAAATAATAATTAAAATAATTAAAAAAAAGGCAAAACGCCTAGAAGCCGCCTAGGCCCCGCCTAGGCCGCCTAGGCGCTAGGCGGCCCCCCACCGCCCGACTAGCGCCTAGCGCTTTTTAGAACCTTGGTTTTAACAGACTGAATTTTGTGATAGACGACTGCTATTTGTTTTAACAACTTTTGATAACTGTTATGGAGATTTATGTGTTTCCATTTGAAGAATTGGTAAGAGTGTGGAAGTCCACCATTAAAAGGCCTGATTATATTAAGTTTTGGACCCATTTGACTTATGACACACATCCATTCTAATTTAATTCCAAATCTATGACTTTGTTAGAATCTGATTTAAACTCGCTACACTAAAAGTTAAATCCAGAAGCTAATTGTATCAAATCTAAAATAAAACACTAAAACATATAAAAATACATTCTAAAGATTCTCTAAATACATTCCCTACTCCATCAAAACATAAAGATATCTAACTCATGGAGATGCCAACTTAGAGAATAAGATAATTTCATAGAGATTCCAACATAAATATTCTTCAAATATCATAATTGGAAGATGAAAGATAAATTACATTCAGTACATTATGTGAGGGTTTAACAAAATTGAGTGCGTGGCCAAATTTTGAGGGAGGAAACTATTTTGAAGGTGGCAACAAAACATTTCATCGAGAATTAATCAGAGAAGGGCTACATTTGTTAGGGATAACATCCAATATCTCGTGATTAGGATACTCTCTCTTTGGCTCCCTCCCAAGAGATTGGTCTGCTGGACCCGTCCCTGCTTCAGAAACAAATAAACCCGCAACAATTGATAACCTGTACATGTCTAGGTAAAGACTTCTAAAATGAAAATTATAACAAAATTCTTGGGAGCCTACCCATCTCCTTCATTTCCATTCCCCAACCTCCTATACAAAAATCAGAACCTCAAGAGAATTGGAGATAGATCTGAGGGGTTAGAACCTTGGGAATCTCATCTCGAAGCTTCCTCGTCTCCTGCATCTCCATTCAGGAGATGTTCAATACTTTCAAGAAAATCAGCAGCTTCAGAGGTTCTAAAGCGGTAAAGTTACTGAAAAAGAAACCATCATACATACACAATTCTCTCTCTCATTCAACCTATCAGTCAACTTGTCAGTCACCACCAAAAAGAAACCATCATGTATGCATATACAATTTATATGCATCAGAATTTCAAAGCAATTTATAAGCATCAAAATTTTAAAAGTATCAGAATTTCCAAAGTATTATGCATGCACCCACACATCATGTACTTAATTATCCTTTGCAATATGTCGAGTGTTGATGAGTTATGGTTCTGTATTCAAAATTGTCCAGAAACTCATCAACAGATGCATGCACTAGCTATGACCCAAGTTATTTGTCATCTTTTAAAAATAAAACCGAAGCAATTCCACCACATGACTACCATGTAAAATTAAAGCTCAAAAATATTCCAAAATATACCCCAAAAGAATATCAGGTCTAGTACCAATTACATCATCTTAATTACTGCAATATTGCAGATTTACTGCAAAATTACTGCTACTGGACCTCCTTTAACTCAAGGTGTATCAATGGTGTCTACGTGCAACCTCGGCAACCTGTCGTTGTCGTCAGCTTTCCTCAGCTTACAGTCGAGTTGCCTCTCCAAATACTAATCGTGCAGCCTTGGTAGCCTCTCGTTCTCGCCACCTCTCTGCAGCACACAATCATACTCTCTCTAGAGCTTGTCGTAGGGCTATCACGGCCGTCCTCCCTGTAAATATTATTATGAGTATACGATATTTGTACTGATAAATATATTCAATAATAAACAACTGTATTAATTTTCACATACTCTTATTCTCCAGGCAGTTCAATATTCTTAATATGTATCAAGAGAATCTAAACATGTCCATCCATATAAACCACGCAACATCGTTGGTATCGCTACTGACTTGTAGTATCCTCCCGGAGACGTAGTGTGGGCGTAAAATGATAGGCCACAGTCTCTACACACCAACCTGTTCCACATGAATATAAGGTATGTACATATCCCAAGACTGCATGTTGGAGTTATAAGTCAAATTATTCAGAATATGAAATACTTTGAACTAAGGACATAAAAATTATGAAAATATAAATTATTTGATTTGATGGTGGTATAACATAAAGCAGAATAATATTTCTAAACAAAACATGTCTTATTCATGATAATGCCAAAATGGCTACATCTCATGGTGAAGTTGGAGAAAAATAAAACTCAAAAGTGATCAACAGTGATCATGCAATTGCTGCGACGGTACATTCGTCGCACAATGAAACATCTCTCTCGCATGTCTCAGACATGCAATAGCTGTTTAATAAAAAAAACTACTATGTCAGCATCAACGGTGACAAAAGTATATGTCAAGTGGCATTTTTAGCATGCAAAAACAAAATATTTTTATGATGCACAGTTTACCATTAAATTTGCTACCACTCCATCGGGTTGATTTAGATTTTTATCTTCGGATTTTTTTTCATAATTATAATCTATCCATAAAAGATTGACCATACATTCACAAAATACTCAATTAAAAAGTGCCATGTAGCGTATATTTAGGCCATGGAGTAGGTAAGTAGCCTACTCCATGAAGTAGACTACTCTTTCCCTATATATATATATATATATATATATATATATATATATATATATATATATATATATATATATATATATATATATATATATATATATATCTATATAATATTTCACTACGAATGGATAAAGAGAGCCGTTCGATACAAACATAAGAGGCGGTTAGAGAATTTGATGGCCAAGATCTCTAAGCATTGAGTAGTTATGCATCATCCCTTTCCGTCCGTGCCTACAAATCATGATGGCAACGATGCTATAACCACAGCCATCCGATACCAAATCCCTCCGGTGCCTTTCTCTCTTTCAGCTCTCTTTAGCACGATCGCAACAGTTGTAATCGGATGCCATCTCATCACAAACCCGCGTGCCCCACTTCGTGCCAGCAAGACCACGCTCCCACCGCACATCCTGCGTACTCTACAACCGTGGGGCCCACTGTGATTCAAGAGACATATGGGCAAGGGTTGTACTGTACGCAGGATGTGCTGAAATTCGTCTCCCCTATCTCCCTGCCAGACCCCCGCGCCCCTCTTGCCCTAAATCCCGCGCCCCTCTCCCTCTCTCTCTCTCTCTCAACACAAATCCAGCAGCCCTCTCTCCCTGCCAGTGCCAGCCAGTCCCCGTGCCCCTCTCTCCCTCTCCCTCTCTCTCCTGTCGGTTACGCCACCCCGGCCCCCTCATCGCACGATCTCCCCCCCCCCCTCTCTCTCTGTCAGTTAATCCCTCTTTATCGCGCGACCTCTCATCCGCACCCCTCTCTCATGAGACCGATCCCATTCCTCCCCAATTCCCGCACAGCAACCCTCTATATCTCACCTCTCTCAATCTGTTTTTCAGCCGCAGATCGGGAAGAAGAGCTCGGATACTTCGGAGTAGATCAGATCGAAAAGAAGAGCTCTCAACTGTGAGCTGCGACTTTGGTGAATATTAGATCGCAGGGGATACGAGCAGATCCGGTGCAGATCTGATCGCAAAGGAGACGTAAGTGCAGATCAGATCTCTCTCTCTCTCTCTCTCTCTCTCTCTCTCTCTCTCTCCTTATAAGCCCCCGCCCCCCAGACCCCTGCCCCTACCCTTTACACCAGGTCTGGTGCTCCGATCTCTTTCCTTCTCTCTCCGATTCTCTCTCTCTCTAGATCGATCTCGATGACGTTTTTCTTTTGCAGGGCTATGCTGTCACTGGCTTGGTCGGGATCGAGGTCGAGGAGGACATCACGTTCGTCACCGATGGGGTCGGGGTCATCGCCGGTGAACAGGAGGTATCTCTCTATCTCTCTCTTTATCTTTTTAGTTCTCTCGATCTAGATCGATCTCGATTACAGATTTTTTTTTGCAGGGCGCTGCTGTCGTCGGCGGGGTCAGGGTCTTTGCCGATGGGGTCGGGGTTGTCGCCGGCGGGTCAGGAGTCTCTCTCTCTCTAGCTTTCTCCCCCTTCTTTTAGTATTTTTTTTAATGACGTTCATCGCTATAACCTGATTTTCATCTGATGTTCATCCCTATAACCTGACAGATCGTCGACCAACATCAGGTATGGGTGTAATAGATGGTTAATTGGTTATGAATCAAGATGAGAATGCTTTATTTCCAGTTTGTTGATTTCTATGTGCGTATGGTGAAGCAAAATGCTGTGCGATTGAATTCTTTTGAATTATAGATGATTATAACGTCTTATAGTTGGGATATATCCAAATGATTTATTTTTGAAATCTAATATACTGATCAAGTTGCTTAAGTTGGTATTCTCTTTGTTCTATATCTGATATCCAGAAAGTAATAGTTTTTTTTTTTGGCTGTCTGTTACTTCTAAATATTTTTGTGAAAGCGAGTTGATGGAAGTACTTTGTAGTGAAACTGGTTTCATCACTTTGGAACTTTGGATCCGATGCAGGCCGTCTTTTTCATATCATAGTTGTATCTTGAACTGTATTGTTTGCCAAAAAAAATAGATATAACACGCGATCTAGTGTACTCAAGCCAGTATTCATGGCTACATCAGTTTTATCCAAGTATTAATATTCAATATCTAATTCCAAGTAATAATATCCATCTGGGACTAATTCCAATCAGTAGTATCCATCTTGGACTAATTCCAAGTAGATTACATCCATTGTTTGATAATCATTCTGCCTCACTTTGCATTAGCTTCATTTGTTTTCCTTACTCTTTTTAATTTGTGGTATAGGCTGATTCTGATTTGACATCCATAGGAGCTGAACTTGGAAATGAGACAGAACCCACCAGCATTGAAATATCAGAAAAGATGTAAGTCATTATAAAACAATTTATGCAGATACAATGGATGAATATGAAGAGAATTTTTTTTTTGTTGAGGCCCTTATTGTGATTTGATGGTATTTAATCTTAGTCCTCAATACATGTATTATTTTTGGGATCATTTACACTTTTGATTGGCGATCAGTCGAGTTTTGATTCTTTGTGAGTTTCATCAATTGTTTTTTTTTGAATTTTTTTATTTCTCTTGAAGCAAAAACTCTTCTCATGAAACCTTTACACGTGTGGCAAGGGCCCAAGTTCTTACCCGATAAGGGGAACCTGGTTCTATCCTTCCGCCTTTGTAGTTGAAATTGTATTAGATGTTTTGACTACGTGTGGCAATATGATTCTCTCCTTAGCTCGCAAAATGTTTTAGTTAAAAGTTTCACAGAAAAGATTTCTTAATGAATTTTTATGGCGAGATAGATAGATTTTTTCTTTTAATGTATTGGGCTTAATGATGGCCTCTATTTGATTGGAAGATCTGTGGCAAGTGAATTTTACCGTCAGAATTGAGGTTCCTTCATATGGTTTATCTTCACTAATTGTGATTTGATGTTTTCAGTAGTATGATAGCATCGATAACATTTATGAATTTAATAGGAACTTTTCAAATTTGGAGGCGAATATAATGACTTTCTTGAATCTTTGCTGCCGGTGGTTGCCGCAGGGGCCCCAGCTCCAATTGGAGCAGAGGTTAATTAGCTTCTACCCACTCCTCTGATCACCATCAGTGTTCCATTCTCTTCAATCTTTTTTTTTAATTTATTTATTTTATTTTATTTTGTGTCCTTTGATAATAGGATTTTTTTTTCTTTGAAAGGTTGGGAATAGGAATTCCATGAGACAGCTGCTTTCAGTTGCTAAAAGGCCAAAACAATAACCCAAGTTGGAGTTTTATGTGTTTTCTCTTCATATGCTGCAATGCTTCAGATTGTTTGGTTGACTAAAATAGTGTTTAATGGGTACCACCAAACTGATATCTCTTTTTTTTTGGCAGGCTGAGGTATATAAAGTTCCTATGAAGCAAGAACGCAGTAGCCGTATGAGTACCATGTACTGGAGAGAGAGAGAGAGAGATGATTTAGTATTTTCAGTGCTTTAGTATTCAGTTTAGGAATACTTATGAGATTTAGGATCTGTTTTTATTCTTTGTTGGTTTCAGTTTTTTTGATCAAACAGGCTTGAGATCATATCTCAATCAAACATGATTGAGGCTTTTTGCAGTGTTTTCATTGTTCAGTTTTTCCTTCAATCCATAAACGAAATGTCAGAGATCCGTATGTCATCTTTAGTCACTTACTTTTTTTTTTTTTGAATAGTTCAGTCACTTACTCGCCTCTCTTTTCATAAGCCTACATTTTTATTGTTCAGTGTTTTTGTGGAATTAGTCTCATCGTACGTATGCCATTTGAAAATGTGTTTTTTTGCATCTCAAATAGGGCTTGAAGAGTGCCTTGGCTGTTGGAGCAGATAAGAAGTACAAGTAGCTAGATTTATTTGATTGAGTGAGAATGAGAATTGGAACCTGAAAGAGTTTTTCTTGATCTGAACAAAATATCGGAAATGTGAACTCATTCAAAATAGAAAGGAGTTAATTATTGCTGATATGAGCTATTATGATTGTTTGACAATGCTTCTAGATGGATTTTTTCCTTGCCTGGGATTCTTTGTGCGCTCTGTAAGTTCTGCAATGATTTAATGGATGCAAAAAAGTGTAGCAACATGATCAAGCTAAAAAAAATCCATTGATAGATGTAGCAATATGACCATGCTAAACAAAAATTCATTGTCGGACCCTATCCATACCCATACCCATACGGGTATGGCAGACTCCATACTTGATTCATACCCCGTTCGGGTTTGGGTTTGGGTTTCGAGTATGAAAAAAATAATTTAAGGTATCAAAATGCATTGTTAATCATTCCTGTATCCGAAAAGTTAATCATACACAAGTTAGTAGGGGCAATCGGATTTCGATTGAGGTACCTATATTCGTACCCGAAAGTTAATCGAGTATAGTTCTTATATCCATACCTTTCGACATTGTTAGGCCGCCCGATCTAACCGACGTTTGGGTCAGACCCTACCCATACCCATTTGGGTATGGCAGACTCCATACCTGATCTATACCCAATCAGGTTTTGGGTTTTGGTTCGTCGTCGGCGGGGTCGGGTTCGGGTTTTGGGTATGAAAAAAAAAATCGCAATGCAATTGTTAATCATACACCCGTATGGGTATTTAGGTATCCATACAAGTACTCGAAAGTTAATCGGGTAGAGTTCTTATACCCATATCCTACCCAAACCATGTTTTGAGTCGGGTTTGGATAGGGTATTCGGGTTTTTGGAGTCCATTGCCACCCCTAGCCCCGTCTCTTTTTTTTTTTTTTTTTTGAGATCGACGGGTGTCCCGAAACCTTTCGGGCAATGGCCCACTTTAGGCTCGGACTAATCCCTCCGGGAGTGAAGCCCGACCCACTCGGCAATTACCACTGGGCCCCGTCTCTGTGTGTGTGCCCCGACCCACTCAGCAATTCCCACAATCCCCGGCTCGGACTAACCCCTAGCCCCGTCTCTGTGTGTGTGTGTGGGGGGGGGGGGGGGGGGAAGTGACGGGTTTGGATTGGGTATTCGGGTTTTCGGAGTCTATTGCAAAGTCCTCCATAATGAGTTTTAATATATTTTTTTTTAAAGTATGATTATCATGCAAGTCTTAGTTTCTTCCATTCCTGTAGCCTGTGCTTATCTTACATGTTCCCCCACTACTGTGCATGTCCCCTCACATTGAACATAGAACCCTCCAAGCACAGTCAAATCACACACTACTTGATTGGTTTTTTTTTATAGAAATTTTAATATACTTTTATTGTTTGTCGTTGTGAATGATTCATAGGAGGTGTATGCACATTGGTAGAATTTTATTTTAATATCAATTGTTGATATCTTTAATTAGAAGCTTGATAGTAAAATGAAGTGCGAATAACAAAGAATATTTGGGATTGTCCGATGTGATGACAATATTGAGTGTGCTCTGCTGAAATGTGTCCGCCCCCTGGCCCCGTCTTTGTGTGTGTGCCCCGACCCACACGGCAATTCCCACTATCCCCGGCTCGGACTAACCACCTAGCCCCGTCTGTGTGTGTGGGGGGGGGGGGGGGGGGGGGGGGGGAGTGTCGGGTTTGGATTGGGTATTCGGGTTTTCGGAGTCTATTGCGAAGTCCTCCATAATGAGTTTTAATATATTTTTTTTAAATACGATTATCATGCAAGTCTTAGTTTCTTCCATTCCTGTAGCATGTGCTATCTTACATGTTCCCCCCACTTACTGTGCATGTCCCCTCACATTGAACATAGAACCCTCCAAGCACAGTCACATCACACACTACTTGATTGGTTTTTTTTATAGAAATTATAATATACTTTTATTGTTTGTCGTTGTGAATGATTCATAGGAGGTATGCACATTGGTAGAATTTTATTTTAATATCAATTGTTGATATCTTTAATTAGAAGCTTGATAGTAAAATGAAGTGCGAATAACAAATAATATTTTGGATTGTCCGAGTGATGACAAATGAGGGTGTGCTGAAATGTGTCCGCCCCCGCCGAATGTGGTTGCCTTCTCTGAAAATGACCGCGATAGAAAATATAGATGAACACGCGATCTAGTGTTCGTGCAGACAGGCACGAACAATTACCACTGTTATCTCCCCTCAAAAAATATTGTTATCACCCTCAAAATATTATTATCTTCCTCGAAATATTATCGCCACCCTCGAAATATTTTTTTCCACCTTTGAATTTGTCACATGCCTCGAATATTATTCTCGCCCTCAAAATCTTTTGCGTGCCGATAGGCACGGGCTTTACTAGTAATATATATATATATATATATATATATATATATATATATATATATATATATATATATATATATATATATATATATATATATATATATATATATATATATATATATATATATATATATATATATATATATATATATATATATATATATATATATATATAGTATATATATATATATATATATATATATATATATATATATATATATATATATATAATATATATATATATATATATATATATATATATATATATATAATACGGGGTATGAGCTGACAGCCCATTTGCTCAAATGGGCCGTCGCAACAGCCATCCGATCGCGGGATATCACATCGTCCAAAATATTTTAATTAAAAACAACAAAACAGGCAGCAGCGCATCTCTCTCTCGATTGATCTCGAGCAGCAGCCACCCACCCGCCCGACCTCCGGCCCGGCTCCCTCCCTCCGGCGATCGGCTCCCCCCTCCGACGTCACCACCCCCCTCCGGCGAGCAGCAGCCCCTCCCCGATCGGCAGGGAGAGAGAGACAGGCATCCACCTCCCGCCTCCCCCCCTCCGGCAGCCGAGCCAAAGGCTGTTCAGCTCCGGTGCCGGGGGATGACGCGCAGGGGGCGGCGGGCCAGGCCAAAGACAGGCGCAGGGGGCGGGGGCCAGGCCGGAGGACGGGCGCAGGGGTCGGGGCCAGGCCAGAGACAGGTACAGGGGGCGGCGGAAGGTCGCAGGGCTCCGGTGCGCGGGGATGACGCACAGTTTTGGCCGGAGGTGGTGGGTGCAGGGCCGGGCCAGAAACGGGCGCTGCCGGAGGGGGAGCCGATCGGGAAGGGGCTGCCGCTCGTCAGAGGGGATGGTGACATTGGAGGGGGAGCCGATCGCCGGAGGGTGGGAACACGCGATCTAGTGT
>OX393554.1:64101670-64124170 GCA_947650365.1 Chamaelirium japonicum
GTCTGTCCGATCGGTGAAAAAATATCCGGTCAAGGTTCGAGTGATCGGCAAAAAACCTTGGTTTTTTGCCAGATCCAGTAGAAATTTGACCGATCAAATAATTTTCGCCGATCGAACAAGTTTGTCCGATCGGTGAAAAAATATCCGGTCAAGGTTCGAGTGATCGGCAAAAAACCTTGGTTTTTTGCCAGATCCAGTAGAAATTTGACCGATCAAATGATTTTCGCCGATCGGACAAGTTTGTCCGATCGGTGAAAAAATATCCGGTCAAGGTTCGAGTGATCGGCAAAAAACCTTGGTTTTTTGCCAGATCCAGTAGAAATTTGACCGATCAAATAATTTTCGCCGATCGGACAAGTTTGTCCGATCGGTGAAAAAATATCCGGTCAAGGTTCGAGTGATCGGCAAAAAACCTTGGTTTTTTGCCAGATCCAGTAGAAATTTGACCGATCAAATAATTTTCACCGATCGGACAAGTTTGTCCGATCGGTGAAAAAATATCCGGTCAAGGTTCGAGTGATCGGCAAAAAACCTTGGTTTTTTGCCAGATCCAGTAGAAATTTGACCGATCAAATAATTTTCGCCGATCGGACATGTTTGTCCGATCGGTGAAAAAATATCCGGTCAAGGTTCGAGTGATCGGCAAAAAACCTTGGTTTTTTGCCAGATCCAATAGAAATTTGACCGATCAAATAATTTTCGCCGATCGGACATGTTTGTCCGATCGGTGAAAAAATATCCGGTCAAGGTTCGAGTGATCGGCAAAAAACCTTGGTTTTTTGCCAGATCCAATAGAAATTTGACCGATCAAATAATTTTCGCCGATCGGACATGTTTGTCCGATCGGTGAAAAAATATCCGGTCAAGGTTCGAGTGATCGGCAAAAAACCTTGGTTTTTTGCCAGATCCAGTAGAAATTTGACCGATCAAATAATTTTCGCCGATCGGACAAGTTTGTCCGATCGGTGAAAAAATATCCGGTCAAGGTTCGAGTGATCGGCAAAAAACCTTGGTTTTTTGCCAGATCCAGTAGAAATTTGACCGATCAAATAATTTTCGCCGATCGGACATGTTTGTCCGATCGGTGAAAAAATATCCGGTCAAGGTTCGAGTGATCGGCAAAAAACCTTGGTTTTTTGCCAGATCCAGTAGAAATTTGGACTTGTCCAATTTTAAGTTTTGAATCTGCCCTTCAGAGAAGGTTCGCTGCTTTGCCCTTCGATCTTTTGGCAGAGTTTCGAACATTGATGGAGCTTGATCCTTCCTGTTTTGAATCTTTGGTTGGCTTGAACGTGGCTTTGAACCGGCGGTTCGGTTTATTCAGACCGGTGGCCCGCTTGGACCGTTGGTTCACGTGGACCGTCAGGTCCGACGTTTCGTCTGGTTTGACGGTTCGCCGGATTTTGCGCTTGCTACGGATGAATGCCACGTGTACCTGAAAAAACACGCGATTTGATATGGTGAAGACACGTGTCTTCTCGATTTGCGTACCTGTTTTACCCTGGGTATATAATTTTCACTGGCTGTCATTTTTGCCTCACGCTTCCAAAATTTTTCGAAGTCCAGACTCTTGTTCTCCTGATTTCTGATCTGTTCTTGTTTGATCGGTCGAATGGCTTCCTCTGGCAGTTCGAAGAAGTCCGGTACGGTTCCCTCGAAGAGGAAGGGGAAGGAAGTTGTTGAGGTTCAATCCCCTCCGAGGGGTCGTGGCAAAGGCAAGGCCGCTCTTGCTGAACTTGGCCAACTGGGCAAGAGGCACCAAGGAGTAGGGTTTGCTTCAGCGCCATCTAGGCCAGAGCATATCCCTAAAGTGAAATTTGTTCTGGGTCCGCTCATGCCTCTGACAGAGGAGACGGAGTACATGTACAATACAGGTGGCGAGTTCACGGATACGAAGAGAAAGAAATGGCAAGCACTGCTCTCGTTCTTCACAGAAGGGAAGTCGGCGCAGCCTTCACTCCCTAGCATCCAGACTGCTTTTGGTATTGACAAGAAGAGCGTCTTTACCAGCTACGCCAGCAAAGAGAAGGTCATGGGAACCATTATGACGATCGGCCAAATGAACTGCGGTCTGCGTTTACCGTTGCCACCCTTTGCGGCAAGATTGCTGAACACTTCTGGCCTTTGCCCGGGGCAGGTCACAGGAAACGCCTGGCGAATCATCTACGCATTCTGCCGCGTGGAATCGGATTTCCAGGAAGACTTGAAGGCGTGCTACTCCAGCATCCCAGAAGGAGAAGATGCTCGGATCGAACTTGGATACTTCTTCTTCCACTACAGATGGGCTTACAGAAGGGACAGCCCGTTCTACAATTTGACTGGCGTATCTCCACTGCGCCCACTCACCGATACAGTCCCTTCGGACAAATTGTATACTGATTGGCCAATCTCTGTTTCTGGTGCATGGACATCCATGTCAGTGCCCGACACCCCCCGAGACAGCGTGCACGATGCAGTGAAGATGTACAGCGAGGGAGGCATCTTCGCCTGGACTTCTGAGAGGGCTGGAGCTGTAGACAATTTATTTCTTGAGTTGACCTGTGGAACCAGGTCGTGGAAACAGTTTTCTAACTGTCCTGTGAGATATGGCAAGGCCAATCTCCTCCACCGATCAAAGGATAGATATGAGGACAATGAAGTCCTATATTCTGACTACGAAGAGGATCCCCACTCGGGCAAGATCATTCGGAAGATTCGGGCCGAGAAGAAAATCTACACTGTAAGGCGCCGATTGCCCACTGTGGATGAGAAGCTGGTGATCCAAAGAGGCCCAGCGAAGAAGAAAAGAAAAACCCTTAGCAAGAAAAAGGGTGACGAAGACCAAGGGAAGAAGAATGAAGATGAAGAAGAAGAAAAAAAGAAGGGGAACGACGAGGAAGATGAAGAGACTGAAAATGTCAGCCACGACAATAGTGGTAATGGCGATGATGAGGACGGGGATGGCGAGGATGATCTGTCTTCCACTCCCTCTGGTGGAGATAGCGAGAATGGGGGTGGTGAGGAAGAAATTCCTCCCACCCCCACTGTTGGTGCAACAGGGGAAGACTCAATTCCTGTTCCCATTGACGAGGTTAAGGCCCGTCAGATGGAAAGAGTTATTGAGTCTTCCCCTGTTGCACCAACAGTGGGGGTGGGAGGAATTTCTTCCTCACCACCCCCATTCTCGCTATCTCCACCAGAGGGAGTGGAAGACAGATCATCCTCGCCATCCCCGTCCTCATCATTGCCATTACCACTATTGTCGTGGCTGACATTTTCAGTCTCTTCCTCTTCCTCGTCGTTCCCCTTCTTCTTTTCTTCTTCTTCATCTTCATTCTTCTTCCCTTGGTCTTCGTCACCCTTTTTCTTGCTAAGGGTTTTTCTTTTCTTCTTCGCTGGGCCTCTTTGGATCACCAGCTTCTCATCCACAGTGGGCAATCGGCGCCTTACAGTGTAGATTTTCTTCTCGGCCCGAATCTTCCGAATGATCTTGCCCGAGTGGGGATCCTCTTCGTAGTCAGAATATAGGACTTCATTGTCCTCATATCTATCCTTTGATCGGTGGAGGAGATTGGCCTTGCCATATCTCACAGGACAGTTAGAAAACTGTTTCCACGACCTGGTTCCACAGGTCAACTCAAGAAATAAATTGTCTACAGCTCCAGCCCTCTCAGAAGTCCAGGCGAAGATGCCTCCCTCGCTGTACATCTTCACTGCATCGTGCACGCTGTCTCGGGGGGTGTCGGGCACTGACATGGATGTCCATGCACCAGAAACAGAGATTGGCCAATCAGTATACAATTTGTCCGAAGGGACTGTATCGGTGAGTGGGCGCAGTGGAGATACGCCAGTCAAATTGTAGAACGGGCTGTCCCTTCTGTAAGCCCATCTGTAGTGGAAGAAGAAGTATCCAAGTTCGATCCGAGCATCTTCTCCTTCTGGGATGCTGGAGTAGCACGCCTTCAAGTCTTCCTGGAAATCCGATTCCACGCGGCAGAATGCGTAGATGATTCGCCAGGCGTTTCCTGTGACCTGCCCCGGGCAAAGGCCAGAAGTGTTCAGCAATCTTGCCGCAAAGGGTGGCAACGGTAAACGCAGACCGCAGTTCATTTGGCCGATCGTCACAATGGTTCCCATGACCTTCTCTTTACTGGCGTAGCTGGTAAAGACGGTCTTCTTGTCAATACCAAAAGCAGTCTGGATGCTAGGGAGTGAAGGCTGCGCCGACTTCCCTTCTGTGAAGAACGAGAGCAGTGCTTGCCATTTCTTTCTCTTCGTATCCGTGAACTCGCCACCTGTATTGTACATGTACTCCGTCTCCTCTGTCAGAAGCATGAGCGGACCCAGAACAAATTTCACTTTAGGGATATGCTCTGGCCTAGATGGCGCTGAAGCAAACCCTACTCCTTGGTGCCTCTTGCCCAGTTGGCCAAGTTCAGCAAGAGCGGCCTTGCCTTTGCCACGACCCCTCGGAGGGGATTGAACCTCAACAACTTTCTTCCCCTTCCTCTTCGAGGGAACCGTACCGGACTTCTTCGAACTGCCAGAGGAAGCCATTCGACCGATCAAACAAGAACAGATCAGAAATCAGGAGAACAAGAGTCTGGACTTCGAAAAATTTTGGAAGCGTGAGGCAAAAATGACAGCCAGTGAAAATTATATACCCAGGGTAAAACAGGTACGCAAATCGAGAAGACACGTGTCTTCACCATATCAAATCGCATGTTTTTTCAGGTACACGTGGCATTCATCCGTAGCAAGCGCAAAATCCGGCGAACCGTCAAACCAGACGAAACGTCGGACCTGACGGTCCACGTGAACCAAGGTCCAAGCGGGCCACCGGTCTGAATAAACCGAACCGCCGGTTCAAAGCCACGTTCAAGCCAACCAAAGATTCAAAACAGGAAGGATCAAGCTCCATCAATGTTCGAAACTCTGCCAAAAGATCGAAGGGCAAAGCAGCGAACCTTCTCTGAAGGGCAGGTTCAAAACTTAAAATTGGACAAGTCCAAATTTCTACTGGATCTGGCAAAAAACCAAGGTTTTTTGCTGATCACTCGAACCTTGACCGGATATTTTTTCACCGATCGGACAAACATGTCCGATCGGCGAAAATTATTTGATCGGTCAAATTTCTACTGGATCTGGCAAAAAACCAAGGTTTTTTGCCGATCACTCGAACCTTGACCGGATATTTTTTCACCGATCGGACAAACTTGTCCGATCGGCGAAAATTATTTGATCGGTCAAATTTCTACTGGATCTGGCAAAAAACCAAGGTTTTTTGCCGATCACTCGAACCTTGACCGGATATTTTTTCACCGATCGGACAAACATGTCCGATCGGCGAAAATTATTTGATCGGTCAAATTTCTATTGGATCTGGCAAAAAACCAAGGTTTTTTGCCGATCACTCGAACCTTGACTGGATATTTTTTCACCGATCGGACAAACTTGTCCGATCGGCGAAAATTATTTGATCGGTCAAATTTCTACTGGATCTGGCAAAAAACCAAGGTTTTTTGCCGATCACTCGAACCTTGACCGGATATTTTTTCACCGATCGGACAAACTTGTCCGATCGGCGAAAATTATTTGATCGGTCAAATTTCTACTGGATCTGGCAAAAAACCAAGGTTTTTTGCCGATCACTCGAACCTTGACCGGATATTTTTTCACCGATCGGACAAACTTGTCCGATCGGCGAAAATTATTTGATCGGTCAAATTTCTACTAGATCTGGCAAAAAACCAAGGTTTTTTGCCGATCACTCGAACCTTGACCGGATATTTTTTCACCGATCGGTCAAATTTCTACTGGATCTGGCAAAAAACCAAGGTTTTTTGCCGATCACTCGAACCTTGACCGGATATTTTTTCACCGATCGGACAGACTTGTCCGATCGGCGAAAATTATTTGATCGGTCAAATTTCTACTGGATCTGGCAAAAAACCAAGGTTTTTTGCCGATCACTCGAACCTTGACCGGATAATTTTTTACCGATCGGACAAACTTGTCCGATCGGCAAAAATCATTCGATCGGTTAAATTTACTACTGGATCGGTCAAAAAACTATGTTTTTTGACCGATCACTCGATTCTTGACCGGTTGAATTTTGACCGATCAGTCAAAATTTGACCGATCGGTCAAAAATGACCGATCGGTCAAAATTTAACCGATCGGTCAAATTTCAGCTGATCGGTCAAATTTACTACTGGATCGGTCAAAAAACCATGTTTTTTGACCGATCACCCGATTCTTGACCGGTTGAATTTTGACCGATCGGTCAAAATTTGACCGATCGGTCAAAATTTGACCGATCGGTCAAAATTGACCGATCGGTCCAAATTGGCCGTTCAATCAAAATTGACCAGTCAGTCCCTTTTTACGCTAACACGCGACAAGTTTTTTCGTATCCCTTTTTCAAACAGGAAGTTGCTGTTCTTTGCACCAAATCCAAGCCAGCCAGAATGCACTCTAGCTAACTTGGAGGGGGTAACTGTGGGTGCAAATTTTGGCATAGGTTTACCAGCTACCACGGGACCCACCGGCCCTGCCTGGTGGGCCCACGAAGACTACCACGGGACCCACCGGCCCTGCCTGATGGGCCCACGAAGACTACCACAGGACCCACCGGCCCTGCCTGGTGGGCCCACGAGGACTACCACGGGACCCACCGGCCCTGCCTGGTGGGACCAAGAGCCTGTGGAATCCCCCAGAAGATGGTAGCAGGGCCCGCAACTTTACCTGGAGAATCCCCGGATACAACAGCAGAAAACCGTCATTTATCACCAGACTCACTCCTGGAGAGTCCTATAAATAGCATAGCCTTCGAATGTAAACGGATCCGAAATTCTGATTTCCACTCGGAGATCTGACTTTCAAAACCAGAGCTCTGGGACTTCTAACTTCCGATCAACCATCTCTCTTTGATCTTTTGTTGGCCGGAGGGGCTGTTGCTTCAGTGTTGTGAGCCTTTGCAGCATACTTAGGAGTTTCCCTTTCAGCAGGCCTTCTTTTAGTTTCTCGCATTTTCCGAGCGACTTGATCGTCTTCCACCTCAATCTCTCTTTGAATTCGGTCAAACATTGCACCCAGAGAAGGAGGGGGATTGCGGATAAAGTCGTTGTAGATGTGTAGATCGAAGCGGAGAGCGTTCTGGAAAGCCAACATGATGGCTTCATCATCCAGATGTCTTCCAGAGAGAGCAGCATGCTCGTTGCGAAACCTCCTCGTGAAGTTGCGGAGAGTCTCGTCTGCACCCATCCTCAGTCGGTAGAGAGAGTCGAGTTTCTTCTCTGGCTTTAGGTTGAGTTGATAGTGCTGCACAAAAAGGTTAGCCAAAACACCGAACTGGGTGATGGACCCAGCTCTGAGATTATGATACCAGTCGAGTGAAGGCTCATCAAGACTTCCCGCGAAGGTGCGGCAGAGGACGTTGTTTTCCTCTTCGTGTGGTGCTAGAGCTTGCTTGAAAGCAAGTATATGGAGGCTTGGATCTCCTCTGATACAGTTGAATTTGGGGAGGATAGGAGTTCTCCATCCTCTTGGAAAGGTGGTCTCGAAGAGACTTCGATGTAGAGGCCCGGCAGAGGAGTAACCGTCCCTACGACCGTGTCCTCGACCTAGAGGTGGGTCAAGAGGCAAGATCGCAAGGTCTTGCTCGGGCATTGAAGTATTTGCCGGTTGGAGTCGATGTCGAAGGTCCGATCCAAGTCCACGTTGAAGTGGAATGGATGGGGAAACTCGGCTTTTCGAAGGACCACCTTTCATTTGGTGCCTCCTTGATGCATTGAGATTTGATGGAGCCTTCTTGTCGCAGTTGCGGCCGGAAGACGATTGGGAAGACTCGTCATCCAGGCGATCCCAAACACTTTGCTTCCAAGGAGCAGCAGAGGGAGTTGGGTCGCGTCGAATCCTCTCGAGGGCAGCAGTGCCCATTGATCTCCGTTGCTCGGAGTGGATTGAGCGTTGTGGAAGATTGATCCTCTCGCTTGCAGAGGGAATAGGCAGAACGATTCCAGCTTCGGAAGCTGCTCTCTTAAGAGCATCCCTCTCAGCCGTGAGGGTGGCGTTTTGTTTCGCCAATTGGAGCAACTAGAAATCGACTGCAGAGACTTGGTATGTCGATGGGGGGTCTTCAGCAGGAGCGGGGACAGTCTGTCCAATTGATTGATGAGGATGAGGGGCGATCGGTCGATCGACTGATCTTCCGCTTCCTGAGTGAACCCCCATCTCGGGGACAGCAAGGGGCTGCCCGAAGTTGAGCCTTTGACTCATTGAACGAGTCTCAGGACGAGGTTGATGTTGAGTGTTACTTCCTTCTGGTTGACCCTGATGTTTGGTTCTCGCCATTCAGAGTGCGAAGGGTGCAACGAGATTGCCGACGTCCGATCAGTTGTCTGATCAACTGAGGGGGCAAGGAAGTTTGGCTATTGATCTGGTAGTCGAAGTAGAGAGGACACGGCTTCTCGCTCGATCCCACAGACGGCGCCAAACTGTGGGGGAAAATCTTCGTGCCGACCCGAAGACTCTCGCAGCACCAGTCAATTGAAGGTTCGAGTTGAAGATCGTTGATTGATCTGTCAATTGGAGGTGAAATCTTTGATATGTAAACAGAGATGCAATCAGAGAGATTGTTAACACGAGGTGTGATCTCGGAGTTCAGCCGAAGCCTACGTCTCCGTGCTATAGGGAGCAACCCGAATTCACTAACACTTCAGTTGAAGTGACCTCGACAGGCCGAGTATCACTGAAGACCTTCTGATCCCTTCGAAAGAGAAAAGAAGATCAAAGAGAGATGGTTGATCGGAAGTTAGAAGTCCCAGAGCTCTGGTTTTGAAAGTCAGATCTCCGAGTGGAAATCAGAATTTCGGATCCGTTTACATTCGAAGGCTATGCTATTTATAGGACTCTCCAGGAGTGAGTCTGGTGATAAATGACGGTTTTCTGCTGTTGTATCCGGGGATTCTCCAGGTAAAGTTGCGGGCCCTGCTACCATCTTCTGGGGGATTCCACAGGCTCTTGGTCCCACCAGGCAGGGTCGGTGGGTCCCGTGGTAGTCCTCGTGGGCCCACCAGGCAGGGCCGGTGGGTCCTGTGGTAGTCTTCGTGGGCCCATCAGGCAGGGCCGGTGGGTCCCGTGGTAGTCTTCGTGGGCCCACCAGGCAGGGCCGGTGGGTCCCGTGGTAGCTGGTAAACCTATGCCAAAATTTGCACCCACAATCAGCGAGACCCGTCATCCCCGAGGCGTCGATCTGGCAAAGAACACACTATTCAAGGGAGCAAGCCTCAGGCTACATACGAGATCTCGACTGCTAATTTCCAGCTGCTAAATCTCCTCAAGAAGAATGCAGCCCTCGAGCAAGAGAGGGATTCCCTAAAGAAGGCGGTTGAAAAAGCGGGGGTTGTGGCCCATAACTCTCTAGCTACTGATGAAGACCAACCAAGGACTTGCCCAGCCGTGAGTCATCATCTTGAAGAACCACATGTGCCTCGTATCGAGATGCGTTAAGTATCCACACAAGCACCAATGCAAACGGTGTGGGATCGCCTCGACGTCAACGGTGCGCCCAGCTATCACGGAGAAGGATCACCTCAGTCAACAGGGTCTACTAGACATTCTATCCCTTCGCACACGAAAGCAACAGATACCCGTGAGCTGCTCAACCGACTAAGGCATACTGCCGACGTGGAACGCCGCCATCAAGACCGTAGGCAGCTAATCACCTCGGTGGGGCCACTGCATCCTAAGGTTCTTGCAACACCATTTCCTATGGGTTGGCGAACACCGAGCCTGCCAAAGTTCAACTGCATCCAGGGAGACCCTGCTCTCCATATCCTAGCCTATAAGAAGGCCCCGACGCCCTACGAGTATGAGAACCATGTTCTTTGCCGTATGTTTGCGGGAAGCCTCGAGGGACCTGCCCTCGACTGGTACTACACACTGCCTACTAGTACGGTGACCACATTCAAAGAATTGGCTGAACTCTTTATGGACCATTACCGGCTAAACTTTAAGCCGGAAAAGAAGCTGGATACACTCTACCGGCTGAAGATGGGCTCCGATGAGTCTCTAAGGAGCTTCACGATGAGTTTTTATAATGAGCACTCTGAGCTCATCGGTCGGTCCCATAATGAGGAGGCCATCATGCTGGAATTCCATAATGCTATCCGGCCAGAGCTCCACGTCTACACCGACTTCATCCGGTATCCTCCCAGTACCTTAGAGGCAATGTTCAAGCGCGTACAGCAGAAGATAGAGGTGGAAGACAATCAGCAGGCCAGAAGACTACGCGAGCCTCGCGAGTCTCGTGACTCCCGACATAAGAAAGATGATGAAGCTTCGAATGAAACACGCTACATGAAGTCTGCCCATGCTGCGTCCAACCAAAAGGCCCAGGCCAAAAGGTACAATGAAGATCCAAAAGCCCCTCCCTCCAAATTCCGACCAGGCGGGAGATACAACAGCCTACTAAGAGTTTCATCGCAGCCATGGCCACCCAACCTTTACATGTCAGAAGCTAAAGCATCACATCGAAGACCTGATCCAAGAAGGGCGGCTCGATGGCTACCTCGCTAATAAGGAACCAGGTCGAGAGTAGGAGAGGCAGCAGCAGTGGAGAAAAAAAGTCAATGTAATACATGGATGCATAATCGTAACGTCCGCTGGGCAACTTCTGAAAAAGTGTAACCGCTACTTTGTTGTATCAATAAAGTATCTCTTTTTTCTCAAAATCAAATCTCTCGAAGTTCGATTCCACCATGTGAAGGCATAAAAAAAAAAAAGGTTCCTGGCAACCCAGGTCAACCGAAGACCTTCGATTCCGCCCATTCAAGTCGGAAGCTCGAAGGCAATTCGGCTACGCCCTCTCGAGGCTAAAGTCCGATAAAAAGGCTCCTGGTAACCCAGGTCAACCAAAGATCTTCGATTCCGCCCATTCAAGTCGGAAGCTCGAAGGTAAGTCGGCTACGCCCTCTCGAGGCTAAAGTTCGATAAAAAGGCTCCTGGCAACCCAGGTCAACCAAAGACCTTCGATTCCGCCCATTCAAGTCGAAAGCTCGAAGGAAATTCGGCTACGCCCTCTCGAGGCTGAAGTCCGATAAAAAGGCTCCTGGCAACCCAGGTCAACCAAAGACCTTCGATTTCGTCCATTCAAGTCGGAAGCTCGAAGGCAATTTGGCTACGCCCTTTCAAGGCAAAAGTCTGATAAAAAGGCTCCTGGCAACCCAGGTCAATCAAAGACCTTCGATTCCGCCCATTCAATTCAGAAGCTCGAAGGCAATTCGGCTACGCCCTCTCAAGGCTAAAGTCCGATAAAAGGCTCCTGGCAACCCAAGTCAACCAAAGACCTTCGATTCCGCCCGTTCAAGTCGGAAGCTCGAAGGCAATTCGGCTACGCCCTCTCGAGGCTAAAGTCCGATAAAAAGCTCCTGGTAACCCAGGTCAACCAAAGACCTTCGATTCCACCCATTCAAGTCGGAAGCTCGAAGGCAATTCGGCTACGCCATTTCAAGGCGAAAGTCAGATAAAAATACTCCTGACAATCCAGGTCAAGCTAAACTATCAACTATACTTATCCGAGGTGATGAGAATTAGTCCAAGGCAGACGTCGCCGCTTTGACATGCACCAAGTTCAAGGAGACATCCTTGGCACTCGAAGACAAAGTCTGAGGCGACCAACGCCTTGGCACTCGACAAGCACAAGGCCGAGCCCTTGGCACGCGAAGACAAAGTCTGAGGTGACCAATGCCTCGGTACTCTACAAGCCCAAGGCCCAGTCCTTGGAACTCGATGACAAAGTCCGAGGTGACCAACGCCTTGGCACTCAACAAGCACAAGGCCCAGCCCTTGGCACTCGAAGATAAAGTCCGAGGTGACCAATGCCTCGGCAATCTATAAGCCCAAGGCCCTGCCCTTGGTACTCGAAGACATAGGCCGAGGCGACCAATGCCTCAGCACTCTACAAGCCCAAGGCCCAGCCCTTGGCACTCGAAGACAATGTCCGAGGCGACCAATGCCTCTGCACTCTACAACCCCAAGGCCCAGCCCTTGGCACTCGAAGATAAAGTCCGAGGTGACCAATGCCTCGGCACTCTACAAGCCCAAGGCCCAGCCCTTGGCACTCGAAGACAAAGTCTGAGGTGACCAATGCCTCGGCACTCTACAAGCCCAAGGCCCAGCCCTTAGCACTCAAAGACAAAGTCCGAGGTGACCAATACCTCGGCACTCTACAAGCCCAAGGCCCAGCCCTTGGCACTCGAAGACAAAGTCCGAGGTGACCAATGCCTCGGCACTCTACAAGCCCAAGGCCCAGCCCATGGCACTCGAAGACAAAGTCCGAGGTGACCAATGCCTCGGCACTCTACAAGCCCAAGGCCCAGCCCTTGGCACTCGAAGACAAAGTCCGAGGTGACCAATGCCTCGGCACTCTACAAGCCCAAGGCCCAGCCCTTGGCACTTGAAGACAAAGTCCGAGGTGACCAATGTCTCGGCACTCTACAAGCCCAAGGCCCAGCCCTTGGCACTCGAAGACAAAGTCCGAGGTGACCAATGTCTCAGCACTCTACAAGCCCAAGGCCCAGCCCTTGGCACTCGAACACAAAGTCCGAGGTGACCAATGCCTCGGCAATCTATAAGCCCAAGGCCCTGCCCTTGGTACTCGAAGACATAGGCCGAGGCGACCAATGCCTCGGCACTCTACAAGCCCAAGGCCCAGCCCTTGGCACTCGAAGATAAAGTCCGAGGTGACCAATGCCTCGGCACTCTACAAGCCCAAGGCCCAGCCCTTGGCACTCGAAGACAAAGTCCGAGGCGACCAGCGCCTCGACACTCTACAAGCCCAAGGCCCAGCCCTTGGCACTTGAAGACAAAGTTCGAGGCGACCAACGCCTTGGCACTCTACAAACCCAAGGCCCAGCCCTTGGCATTCGAAGACAAAGTCCGAGACATCATCGCCGACGTATTGGCATTCGATCAAAAGTCCAAGCTTAGTCTTGTCACTCAGGTTTGAGCATCAGATTGTCACTGGCCATCACCTTTTTTTGACGACTAACGATTCCAAATCGGTCAGGGGGTGGTTGGTCTGACTCTGTAGTGCGTGTCTCCACACTGGTGCAGTCGACGGTGGGTAACACGGGATAAAATGGTGCTTCCTTGATCCTGGCCAAGTCAACACCCTCACGTGATCGTAGTACCTGGTGAATACAGTAACCGGGTACGGTAATACATTGGGTGAAGACCAGCTGGCCATCATGTGGCGTCATCCTAGATTATCTCTAAGAAACCCCCTCGAATATAGCATTGTCCCTCGCCGACATCCCCGCGCACCAGCGTTTTACCGAAAAAGTGTCAGTTTCAAATGGGGCTGAAATTCAAAAAACATACTATTTTCATTTCCGATACTTTTTGGCCTCTTCTAGCAGCCCCAATAATGGGGTATCGGCATCAACAAGCAGCCCCCCCTCGGTTTCGCACAAAAACCGAGTGGGGAAGGGGTGACGGCACACCATCAGCAGCACACCCCTCGGTTTCATCATAAAACCGAGAGGGGGTGTGTGTCGGCATCAACAAGCAACCCCCCCTCGGTTTCGCACAAAAACCGAGTGGGGAGGGGGTGACGGCACACCATTAGCATACCCCTCGGTTTCGTTAGAAAACCGAGAGGGGGTACGTGTCAGCATCAACAAGTAACCCCCCCCCCCCCCCCCCGATTTCGTACAAAAACCGAATGGGGAGGGGATGACGGCACACCATCAGCACACCCCTCGGTTTCGTCAGAAAACCAAGAGGGGGTGTGTGTTGGCATCAACAAGCAGCCCCCCTCGGTTTCGTACAGAAACCGAGTGGGGAGGGGGTGACGATACACCATCAGTAGCACACCCCTCAGTTTCGTCAGAAAACTAAGAGGGGGTGTGTGTCGGCATCAACGAGTAGCCCCCCCTCGGTTTTGCATAAAAAATCGAGTGGGGAGGGGGTGATGACACACCATCAGCAGCCTACCTCTCGGTTTTGCAAAAAACCGAGAGGGGAGGGGGTGTCGGCACCAACAACAGTCCACCTCTCGGTTTCATCAAAAAAACAAAGAGGGTCGGGGTATTCGGCATCAACAATAGTCCACCTCTCGGTTTCGTCAGAAAACCGAGAGGGTGGGTGTTCGGCATCAACAACAGCCCACCCCTTGGTTTCGTCAAAAACCGAGAGGGGAGGGGGTCTCGGTGTCTACAACAGCCTATCACGGATCTGCTCGGAGAGGCTCCGGTACAATGGCCATAACTTTGGGTCACAAACTCCGATTGTGCTGAAATTTGGACTGTAATTAGAGAACTACGAGCCCCAACTTTTGCATCTAGTTTGAGGACATTCGAACTTCTATAGCTTTTACAACAATAGAAATATCGTTGATCTTCAGTGCAAAATCTGGACAGCGGATCTGCTCGGAGACGCTTCGGTACAACGGCCATAACGTTTGGCCACGAACTCCGATTGGGATGAAATTTGGACTGTAAATAGAGAACTATGAGCCACAACTTTTCCATCAAATTTGAGGTCATTTGAGCTTCTATAGCTCCTGTAACAATAGAAACATCGTTGATCTTTAGTGTAAAATCTGGACAGCGGATCTGCTCAGAGAGGCTTCGGTACAACAGCCATTAATTTTGGTCACGAACTCCGATTGGGCTGAAATTTGGACTGTATATAAAGAACTCCAATACGCAACTTTTAAATCTAGTTTGAAGTCATTTGGATTTCTATATCTCTTGCAACAATAAAAACACCATGGATCTCCTGTGCAAAACTAGGACAGCAAGAAAAGGGTCTCGGTACCCTCTCGGTATACTCTTGGTCGGGAAAAGGGAAAAGGGTCTCGGTACCCTCTCGGTATACTCTCGGTCGGAAAATACACTAATTTTTCGAGAACGTCTCCTCGCAAAACCGAGACTTTTTGGCTCGCACCAAAAGGGTCTCAGCATCGACAGAAGGCAAAGGAGTCTCGGCATCCTCTCGGTCGGGAAAAGGCAAAAGGGTCTCGGTACCCTCTCGGAACCCTCTCGGTATCCTCTCGGTATACTCTCGGTCGGAAAATACACTAATTTTTCGAGAACGCCTCCTCGCAAAACTGAGACTTTTTGGCTCGCACCAAAAGGGTCTCGGCGTCGGCAGAAGGCAAAGGAGTCTCGGCATCCTCTCGGTCGGGAAAAGACAAAAGGGTCTCGGTATCCTCTCGGTATACTCTCGGTCGAAAAATGTACTAATTTTTCGAGAACGCCTCCTCGCAAAACCGAGACTTTTTGGCTTGCACCAAAAGGGTCTCGGCGTCGGCAGAAGGCAAAGGAGTCTCGGCATCTTCTCGGTCGGGAAAAGGCAAAAGGGTCTCGGTACCCTCTCGGTATCCTCTCGGTACCCTCTCGGTATCCTCTCGGTATACTCTCGGTCGGAAAATACACTAATTTTTCGAGAACGCCTCCTCGCAAAACCGAGGCTTTTTGGCTCGCACCAAAAGGGTCTCGGCGTCGGCAGAAGGCAAAGGAGTCTCGGCATCCTCTCGGTCGGGAAAAGGCAAAAGGGTCTCGGTACCCTCTCGGTATCCTCTCGGTCGGAAAACACACTAATTCTTCTGATACGCCCACTTGCAAAACCGAGACTTTTTGGCTCGCGCCAAAAGGGTCTCGGCACCGGTAGAAGGAGACTCTGCTAATACGAACCGCGACACTGACGGCCCTTGTCAACCATGACAGAATCCTGAGGCGTTTGCACCTTGGAATCCCAGCCGACCCAGGGGGTCCTGACCCGACTGGGAGGGGGTAATGGCCCATGAACCCGGGTGGGTTTACCCACTTGGGCCGTTGCGCGGGCCCATGCTGCTCTGATCCGGTCCGGTACAATTTTTGCACCCACAGGTGCGAACACGTTTCATCTTTCGAGGCGCAGAAAGTGCAGGAAGCATCCGTCGCCTGGGGGTGATTCCGCCGCATCAGATTCGCCTTCGTCAGAATCTTGTTCCTCGAGGCCAGCAAGGAAAAGATCTGGACCTTCGAGGGCGCCTTCGTCTTCCAGATAGCCTTAGACGGCCCGTGGCACTGAACCCGAGTAAGAAGATTATCATAGAAAGATCTAACAGTGAATACTCCTGAAGATGTGCCTCTCCACCGGACCTCATCCCGGGCCGGCCTGAACGATGCCGCCTGTAGAATCACGTGGAGGTCCTGCAACTCCTGCTGACCATCATGATTTAAAGGAGCATCGAGCCTTAAGCGCCACCCGATAGACCCCTGCCTCCGGCTAGCCTAGGAACGGACTGACGCTCCCTTATTCCGGGCCAAAGAGAAAAGGGTTGGGAAGAGCTACTCCAGAGGCCTGTCCCCTAGCCAAGTATCCCTCCAGAATCTAATGTCTCTCCCATCTCCTAACACAAGCGTAGTAGCCTCCCTGTAGAGATCCTTGACCCTCAGAATGCCCTTCCAGAAATGAGAGATTCGGCCGGACTATCGACCCCGCGCTTGCAGAGGAGAGAATCTTCTAAAATACTTTGCTAGAATGACGTCCCGCCAGGATCCTCCAGTTCCCTGCTACAGTCTCCACCACCATTTCCCCAACATGGAGTTATTGAATCTACGCAGGTCAAGGACTCCCAGGCCGCCCAGTTTCTTTAGAAGGTAAACCTGGTCCCATCTCATCAGATTGTAGCCACCTGTGTTCGCTCCCACCCCATGCCAAAGGAAGGAACGCCGAATCTTGTCAATCCGGTCAATCACCCAAGACGGCAGGTAGTAGAAGGATAGATAGTAGCAAGGAATAGAGGAAAGAACCGAGTTCACCAGCACCAGCCTTCCCCCCGAAGATAGAAATCTACCCTTCTAGCCCTCCAATCTCCTCTCGATCTTAAGAATCAGCTGCTCCCAATCCTCTCGCCGCAGTGCTCTGTCACTGATAGGCAGCCCTAAATATTTCATTGGCAGGGACGCTACCTTACAGTTCAAAAGCCTGGCTAAACCACTACCTGCATCCCCCAAACCGATATAGTAAAGGCTGCTCTTCTGGAAATTGATCTTCAGGCCCGAAGTCCGCTCCAACCCGTAAAGGAGGATCTTGAGAGAGACCATCTGGAATGGACAAGCCATTCTGAACAAAAGAGAGTCATCAGCATAGTGCAGATTAGAGGTAGTCCAACCATGCCCGCCCACTCCCTTAACCAGCCCCTCAGCATTCGCCTTACAGACAGCGGCATCAAAGGCATCCACTACCAGAATGAACAGATACGACGATAACGGACACCCTTGCTTCAGCCCCTTGTATACCTTGAAGTCCTTGCCTTGCTCCCCATTGATAAGACAAGATAACTTCGAGGATACCAATATCTCTCTAATCCACCCCAGCCATCCACTAGAGAAGCCCTTGGCCTTCAAAAGGTCAAGCAAGAAATCCCACCTAATCTGATCGAAAGCTCTCTCGAAATCGATCGTCAGTAAAACTCCTTCTTCTCCAGACTCGCGCAGGTGGAAGATCGTTTCATAGGCCGCCACTACACTGTCCAGGATTAATCTCCCCTTGATGAAAGCGGTCTGGGAGGGAGAGACTAGCAGGGAGATGTTGTCCGCGAGCCTATTGGCTAGAACCTTCGTAATAATCTTGTAGAGACAGTTCGAAAGGGAGATCAGCCTGTAGTCCCGAATAGTCTCTGCAGCAGATTTCTTAGGGAGGAGGATAATCCACGAGTGGTTCAGGTAGTGAAGACGCACCTTGCCCGAGAAGAAGTCACGCAGCAGCCGGCAGAGGTCGCTCTCCAACAGGTCCCAGTACTCCTAGTAGAAAGGCATAGGGAACCCATCCGGACCCGGGGCCCCATCTCCTTTGGACTGAAAGACCGCCTTCTGGAAATCTTCATTGGTAAACTCCGCATCAATGCCTGAGCCTCCTGGAAGCCTCGGAAAATCTGCACCACTCCAATCAAAGGAAACCCCTGTCGAGGTATCCGACTCCAAGAATGAAGTTTTGAAAAAAGATGTGGCTGCCCCTAGGATGTCCGTCGTGGTCGTCAGCTCTCGCTCCTCGTGCCACAGAGAGGTCAGAAAGTTCTTCCTCCTCCGACCGTTAGCTACCCCATGGAAGTAGGAGGTATTCGCATCCCCCAGCTTCACCCACTGCTCCTTCGAACGCTGCCCCCACATCTCCTCCTCCTTCCGCAAGATCAGCACAAGATTGTTATTCAGCTCCTCCAACCTTGCGGACTCCGGCAAAGTAAGGATAGCAGATTCTCCCTTAACCTCTAGAACCTGGATCTCAGCCAAGGTTGAGGTCTTCTGTCTTAGAACATTGCCAAAATGATCCTTGCTCCAGCACTGAAGCTTCTTCTTGATGTACCTGAGTTTCCTAGCCATGTTCAATGCCGAGTTCTCAACCCTACCTGCTTCATCCCACCAATCGTCCAGCAGGTCCTTGAAACCTTCCTCCAGCGACCACATTGACTCGAACCTGAAGGGGGGGCGGACAGGAGAAATCGAGTCAGTTGAGAGGAGGATCGGTGCATGATCAGAAACACAGGAGGCTAGTCCTGACTGAATCGATCCCGGAAAGAGCACATCCTATTCCGACAAGATCAGGAACCTATCCAGCCTGGCCAAAATGGGATCCTCTCGCTTATTACTCCATGTGAAGGTACGCCCAGTCAAAGGGAGATCTATGAGCTTCTGATGCCGGATGAAATGGGAGAAAACCCTCATCGCCGAAACATCTCCACCACTGCGAAGCCGCTCCCCCGACCCTCGTGTGACATTGAAATCACCCGCGATGACCCATGGGCCTTGAAAATTAGTCCTGAGCAAGGACAGCTCCGTCCAGAAGTCGTCTCCCCTACTGTGGTCCGTCGGGCCATAGACCGAAGACAGCATCCACTCCTCGCCATCTAAACGATTCTGAAGAACCAGAGAAAGAGAGAAGACCCCGACATTCGTGCTCTTCAGCAAGAAAAGGTCATCACTGAAACCTATCAGAATGCCTCCCGACGCTCCTGTAGCATCTTTAGCTTCCCACTTCGCTATCTTCTTCGTGCTGAGCGAACGGAAAAAATGGCTCGTCGGATTCTCCCGCTTCGACTCCTGAATGCAGATGATGTCCACATCGTGAATGGAGGCAAAAGAACTGGCCGCCCTCCTCTTCTCTGACTTCCCTAGGCCTCTAACATTCCAAGATAAAATTTTCATAGAAACAAAAATCAGACTCCCGCAAACACCACCAGTTCCAAAAGCCAGCCCACTCAGGAAGAGTCCAACTTCGCTCTTTTCTCCTCCAGAGCCCTGATAGAATCAAGGAAAAAAACGCACACTATCCAGCTCAGGGGCATAATGAAACCACACTTCCTAGCAATGTCAAGTATTACATCGTCCTCCAAAAGAGAAAGGGGAAGGGACACAGAAGGATCCGCCTGATCCAAATCCAAAAGGCGCATCTTGGACCGCACGAGAGTCTGGGCAAGCACTGGGTCATCCGAGGAGCGCTGCAAAATATGCCTGAAACTCCTCCTTGCCGACTGAAACTGGGCGGCTCCAGCCGAATCCGACGAAGCCTCCGGTCTCCCTTGGTCTGCGCTTTGCTCAGCTACGGTCCTCTGCACCCCGTCCCCCTGACCTGTCACAGCACTCTTGTCGACAACAAGGTTAGAAAGCTGAGGAACCCCCATGATGGGGCTATCAACAATGATAGGCACATGCTCCTCCTGAGGGCCCAAGGGGGGGCCCCCCTCCTCCAACCCCACATGGATTCCCCCATGCACATCAGCAAAGGGAACAACGTTGGGGGCCGAACAAACAACGTGCGCACCCTCAACAGAAAAAAGGGGAACGTCTCCACTCGCGCCCAACCCAAGGTTTGAACAATACCTGCATCCTGGGAGAATTGCTACAGGGATGGCGTACCTGGCTCCTGACTGCTACTCGCTTCTCCTCCTGCCGGATCCCTCCCGAGATCTGGACCAGGGAACCGTGGGGGCCTGGTGCACGGTTGCCTGAAACGTGTGGGCTGCGGCGAAACCACTGGTGGCCCAAAGCCCGGAGGAATCACTGGCTCGCCGAAGGGCATCCTATCCCCGAACGGCCGACCGTCCCCGATGCCGTGCTCCAAGGGAGGCAAATGGCCAAGGGGAGGAGGAGGGAGCAAAGTGCAGTCTCCCAGGACCTGAGTGGAGAGACGAATCCGAAATACTCCACAGCCATGGGCGAATTGCACCGAGGGGGGGATTAGGACGGGCTCGTAGCAGAGTATTGTAGCCTGGCAGAAGCGCCGGTGGGAGATCGATGGGAAGACGTTATGGCATTCCCGGACCTCGCCGTAAGGATCCAGTAGCGCACGCAGTGAGCCCTCCCCCCAAGCATCGAAAGGCAGGCCGAAGACGGTGACTCGCAGGGCTGTCCTCCTTCTCCGCGCGACTGCCCCTGCTAGTTCCTCCCACGGCCGGAAGGAGACGGAGACCGCTCCCAGATCCCGCACACCCCGACCGACCTCGATCTCCAAAAACTGGCGGAAGGAGAACTCGACAAGAAACTCTCCGTTCCCTATCTCCTGCGCCGGCCATTCCCAGGATCCTTGCCAAGCATGCCGGAGGTGCCCGGACAACTCCACCATCGTCACAGACCTCCGGAAGACCCGGCAAACCCCGGATCTATTTAGCACCTCCATCATCTCCTCCCTCCGGGGATCTACCGTCAACTCCATTGAGGCCCCCGCACCCGCAGCCGAAGACCCGGTAGAACCTGAGGACCGAGCCATCCCGCACCTGTGGGATGTGTGCCCTACCTTCCCACAGGCAAAGCAAACAAGAGGATTCCAGCAGGCCGCGACCGCGTGATCCCGATCGCCGTACCGGTGGCAGCGCCGTACCGGAGCCCCCCCCGCGAAAGGGCCGAGAAGATCGGCCGGTAGGCTTCCCCGATCTCGTCCCCGCTGTAGATCGGGCCGGATGACGCACGATATCAGCGAAGGAGACTCGTTGGTGGAAGGTCGACAAGGAAGGATTTAAGGCGCCCCCGAGACGCCTATCCCGGGAACGACGCCTCGCCTCCGCTCCCTCAGAAACCCTCCCCCCGAGTGCCCTAGCCCTAGTCCTCGAGACACCTCGGAAGCGTGCGGCAGTACCCGGACGGTGAAGATCGGATCTGGGAGACTTCCCCCTAGATCTCCCCCGGATCTCCCTGGTTCTCGAGGCGCCTCGGGATCGCCCTCTCACCATCGCCAATCTTTTTCCTCTTTATTGTATTCCGCTCCCCTTAGTTCTTTCACTATGGGTGATCCATCGGCTCGAATTGCTGAAGATGACACTACATGATAGTGGATCCAAATCCGGTTGGTATGACCGTTCATTCTTCCCTTTTCAATTCAAAGGTGGCAACCGAATTATTTAGGTTGCCACTGAGTCAATGAGACTTATATCGTGGAATTGCAGAAAGATACGGTGCCCCTCTATAATTCCTAACTTGAAGAATCTCCTCCGTTGTTGTTTCTCAGACTTTGTTTTTCTTTCTAAAAATAAAGCTCTAGCTCCCGTATGGAATCAGTCTGGATAGCTCTGAATATGGACTATCAATATTTTTACTTCTTCACAACATCTGATCGTTGCGCAGATCCGTAATTCCACCTCTTCTTGGATCTTTGCTTGTGTTTATGGAAACCCTTATCGGAGTCAATGCGCTGCAGTTTGGGAGGGCTGCATCAGGATCCTCAGCACATTTACTGAACCCATATGTTGTATTGGGGACTTTAATGACATTTTAAATGCTTCTGACATGGGGCTCATAGAGCAGTCAACTGGGATATAATCTCGTACCCCGCCAAATACCTAAGGAACTCGTCATATAGGTACTCACCACCTTGATCAGATCGAAGGACTTTAATATATTTGCATGTCTACTTTTCTACTTCTGCCCTGAACTCTTTAAACTTGTCAAATGACTCTAACTTCGAATGAATTAAGTAAATGTAACCATATCATGAGTAATCATCAATAAAGGTGATGAAATACTCATGGCCTCCTATCACCTTGACGCTTATGGGTCTACAAACATCTAAATGGATTAATGTCAATATCTCAATGGCTCGTACTCCCTTGGCTGTAAAGACCCTCTTGGTCATCTTGCCTTCTAGGCAAAATTCACAAGTGGAAAAGATCTCTAAAGGATCTATTTTCAGAAGTCCGGCCTTCACCATTCTATGGATCTACCGTTTGATGACCGTAGAAGTTTTGGAATTCCTTAAAAATTGGTGAAGATAATCATGTTACCCAAGACAACACACCAACCAATTTTCACAAAATTCCAAAACTTCTAGGGTGGTCAAAATGACCGCAGCTCACTTTCTCCTTCCGTAGCTTACAGCTCACTGTAACATTCTTCTCTCTCTCTCTCTCTCTCTCTCTCTCTCTCTCTCTCTATATATATATATATATATATATATATATATATATATATATATATATATATATATATATATATATATAGAGAGAGAGAGAGAGAGAGAGAGAGAGGGATGTTATAG